>ML809542.1:181901-207915 GCA_009831015.1 Picea engelmannii | reverse complement strand
GTTTGGACAAAGGAGTACTTGTTGGTTACTTAAGTACAAGGAAAGCATACAAGTGTTACAATATGAGAATGAACAAAATTGTGGAAAGCATCAACATAACAATTAATGAAACAGGCAGACCAGAATCAAAGGAAGAAGAAAATGAATCAATGGAACAACCTTCTGAAGAAGAAGTAGAAGATGAAAAGGAAGTAGAAGAGGGAGATGAAGAGAATTTGATAGAACCAGAAGAGAAAGTTCAGCAAGTGGCTCCAAAGACACCCAATAAACGAGTACAGAAGAATCATCCTTCAGATCATATTATCGGAAACAAAGATGCAAGAGTTGAGACTAGAAGAAGAATTCATTCATCGGAACAAACACACCTAGCACTCTTATCTACAATTGAACCAAACTGTTTTGAAGGATCCAGCAAGGATGAATTTTGGAATAAGGCCATGGATGAAGAATTGGATCAAATAGAGAAAAATGACACTTGGGAATTGGTTCCAAGACGAAAGAAAAAGAATGTGATCGACACAAAATGGGTTTTCAAGAATAAATTAAATGAAGATGGACAAGTTATAAGGAACAAATATAGATTGGTATTCAAAAGATATGCACAGATTGAAGAAATCGACTTTGAAGAGACATTTTCCCCAGTTGCCAAAATGGAAGAAATCTGTTTGCTTTTAGCCTATGCATGCTCCAAAAATGTTAAATTATATCAGATGGACGTAAAATCAATTTTTCTGAATGGGGAACTTGAAGAAGAGGTATACATTGAACAAACAGAAGGATTTCAGTTGTCAAAGAACACAAATTATGTATGTAAATTAAAGAAGGCCTTGTATGGTCTAAAACAAGCCCCTAGAGCATGGTACTCCAGACTAGATAAGTATTTGCAGCAGGCAGGGTTCAGGAAAGGAAGTGCAGACAACAACCTCTACATCAAGGTAAGTCAAGGTAATATTTTATTAATTGAAGTTTATGTTGATGATATTATTTTTGGTAGTGATGATGACAAGTTAAGCCAGAAATTTGCAAAAGATATGCATAATGAATTTAAAATGTCATTACTTGGAGAACTATCCTTCTTTTTGGGACTTCATATACGTCAAAGAAACCAAGGAATTTTTATTTCTCAAACCAATTATATCATAGAAATGCTAAAGAGGTTAGCAATGGAAGATTGCAAACCAGTTATCACTCCCATGTAAACTAGTTGCAAGTTGAGAAAAGATGATGATTCAAAGTCTATAGATCAGAGGCAATACAGGTCAATGATTGGCAACCTACTATATGTGACAGCATCCAAACCAGCTACAATGCAGGCAATTGGACAAGTGGCATGATTTCAAGCAACACCAAAGGAGTCACATGTGTTAGCAGTGAAGAGGATTTTCAGATATATGAAAGGAATATAAGAGTTTGGATTATGGTATCCAAAAGGAAAGGATATATCACTTATTCCCTACACAAATGCAGATTGGGCAGATTGTATTGATGACCAACGAAGCACCAGTGGAGCAGTGTTATACTTGGGTGAGTGTTTAGTATCATGGCTAAGCAAGAAACAATCATCAGTATCTTTATCTACAACCGAGGCAGAGTATATTGCAGCAGCGTCATGTTGTACACAAGTTCTTTGGATGAAACAAACTCTAACAGATATACATGTTGAGTATGATGAGCCCATCCCAATCTATTATGACAATACAAGTGCCATCAGTATCTCAAAGAACCCGTTGATTCACTCGAAGACGAAGCACATTCCAATCAAGTATCACTTTCTATGGGAGAAGGTTGCAGAAAAGAACATCAGAATTGAGTATGTGGGCACAAAAGAACAAGTGGTAGACATCTTTACAAAACCACTTCCACAAGAAGCCTTTGAATATCTTCGCGAGAGACTTGGAGTTATTTCTACTGCAAAATGATTTTTTTTTTGAATTCTTATATTATATGTCTTATATGTACACGAGGAAGCACCATAAGAGGACAGTTTAGTCAGGGGGGGTAGCCTTGTATGGAAAGCTACCTTTTCCATTGATGACAAAGGGGGAGAGATTTATCAGATACAGAGGACAGAGGCATATCAGATGCAAAGGATAGAGGCATGGTTTCAGGGGGAGAAGATTTATCAGATATAGAGCATAGAGGCATGGTTCCAGGGGGAGCATGAGTGATATGATTTCAGTATTGCATCAGAGTGTTATCATATATGCCAAAGGAGGAGATTGTTGATTAAGGTTGGTTGTCATTGATTTCAACCCTTGAAGAAAGTCCGATAGCACAAAGGTATGGGTAATGGACTCAATTTTGTTTGATGAATCATTATTTTCCTGCCATGGTTGATAATAAGTAAAAATGGATGAACTCCAAAGTGGTCCCCTTATGGTGAAATCCCTCACGGGAAGATTCTTTGCGGATTGAGTTATCCTAAACTTATGGTTAGAGAACCCATGCTTATTTTTGGAATAATGAGATGAAGGTCAGTGAATTTTTCAGTGAAACTATCCTAGATTGATAATGCTTGTCATTCCATTTTTGGTGGTATGTGGTGTTAGCACTCTGTAATTTGCCCAAGGCTATGATGGCAGTCACAGAGGCAACATCAAAACCGCTTCGAGTCAAGGATCTAGCCCTCCGAGACTCAGAGAGGGATCTCGCTGTCTGATATAACTTTGTTTGAAGAGTATATTAGGCTAGTTAATGGGTTCAGAGTTTGGATTTTTTAATTGGTAAGAGCAGAAAAAAAGGAACCATGGGCAATGGAGTCGCAATCTGAAGCTCAATCAAAAACAAGTTCTACAGACAGTAGTACAGGGCAAGGTAGGCACTCTTGGTGGATTCTTTGAATTTGATTTTGGATTTAGAGGAGAAATATGAGAGCACCAGGCAATGACAGGGCAATCAAAAATCCTTAAATTAACCTTTGAGGAGAAAACATCGATAATTATGTCAAAGCCAGAAACAGAGTGTATGTCTCAACAAATTCTATTCTTCGAACTTCTTTGCATAATTTAGAGTATGAATAACTTAATAAATACAACAGAAACAAATTACAGTGAATGAGGAAAACATCACCACCAAAAATGACACATGAATCCTGTAGTTGTTGAGATTAGTACAATTTATTAATTTAATGATAATTTGCATGAAATTCATAAATTGAGGATTTTGATCACAAGGGTGAAAAAAATGTGACCCCTTTGATTTCCTTGGTAAGCCAACAAACCAAAATAGAACAACAGTTAATAGGTTAGTGAACCTACAAACTATAAAGCAAGAAATAAAGAAAGATAAGAATGACAAACAATGGAAACTAAATTAAGAAAAAATTGACAAAGGATGCATGAAATTTAACACAAAGAGTGGTTACCAAATAGAGAATGGTATTTGAAATTGAGAACGCCAAGAGGAGAAATGTGGGATTTGTGAATCCCCTATTCCTCCTAGGGAGGGTTCTCAAAGCCCTCAAAGTAGAGTTATTACTCTCCTATTTTGAGTTGAAAATGGTGAATAACTCTATGGAAAAGATATACAATAGGTGGAAATCTTTCCCTATGCTATACTTTCCCAAGCTACTCTTAAGAGAACAAATGATTTCTCTAAGAGTATTTGAACATCATAACAATACAATGAACTTCTTCCATTTGTGCATACAATGTCCATCTATTTATAAAATCAGCAAGGTATTTCTTAAATTGTTCCAAGTGTGAATGGGATACCTTTAGAGCTACATCCCATCTTTTTAGTCATCCCAAGACGATATTTTGGGCTGATCTTCGGGTCTTGTCTTGAATTACTTCGCCCTGGAAGTGGTTGAGATTCAACCAAATTCATAAATGCACCATTTCCGCATCCRCGCATGTTTTTTCATGGAAAGTGTTGTTGGGAAATWATACCCTRCGGACTAACAAGCTAGGGCTGAACTTGTACGCAGATCATGACCTCAAATAAAACACTTTTAACCTATCACCCCAATGCTCAAACCCCTTTTTCACACACAAGCTTGGAAAAGACCTACTAACCTTTTATATCGATGTTTGATGTAGATCCTCYGTTACRCTTTATCTTCTTGCTTTCGCTGCTCCTTCCAAAGACAATCCTGCAATCAAGACAAAACACTACGCATGCATGCTATCTTTCTACTTAAGGGTTAGAGATTAAGCATAAATCAAATAAAATGTATATATCACACGTGCATTGGAACGGGAAAAGTATTCTTTTATTAATCTCAATATGAATCAACTTACAATAACTATAGAGACCGGCCACCGTTCCTTGATCCTGATCCTGGGCTCCTCCTCTTCTTTGTCCTCCAACTGCTTTGCTTGGATTCTCCTTAAGCTTGAGGAAAGGCTAAAGGGTTGGGACAAATGGATTCGGCAATTGGGCAGAGTTTCTTTGCTATCTTTTTCCTCCAAATAGTACCCCTACCCCTCCTTTTATAGGCTAGAAGGAGCTAGGGTTTTGGATGAACTCTCGGCCATGCATGGCTGGGAGTTCCAGTTAACTGACCCAAATCTTTTTGTCCCGTCGACAACTTTCTTGTTTTTGTGCTTTGTTAGGTAAATGCGGGCTGTAGTGGGCCAGCCAACGTTCCAACACGTGCAGTAGTAGGCCTGCCCGCGTTCCAACGCACCCAGTAATGGGTTAGGGCGCGTGCCACTTGTTTTAAGAGATTTTTTAAGAGTCTGTTCAACATGGCTTTGGCAATGAAGGGCAATGAGTTGGCCTGATGCCAGGTAAGCATGGGTGGTGCAATTTAGGGTTATAACAGAAAGTTGTGTAGACCATGCATTGTGCGTATTTGGAGTTGTTTTGGCCTGCATGGATGTGTGTGCACTGAGTTTGTTGGAAGTACACACAAATTTGTGGGTCTTGTACATAGTTTTGGTCATGTTCGTAGAATTGGTTCTATAGATATTGGAAGTATGTGTTGATTATGTCTTCATCCATTTTTTGTATTTCTATGAGCAATTTTTTGGTGATAACAGATTCCCCCTGATGTGTGAGGTTAGGAGCATACGTATAGCCAAAACAAATCAATGTTTATTTCACTAAAACTTCCATAGAAAAGGAGAGTTGTAGCTAATGTTAAGAGGAATTGTGAGAGAAATCTGTTGGATGAAAAGGGGATTCTAAATGGGACCAGTGTTCTCCAAAAACTAAAATGAAAAGTTGTGTACAAACAAGGCAGGCATGTCCCATGCTCGTGTCATGAAACAATAAATGAAGTGAATAAACCTAAATATTATTGATGAAGTAGATGTTTGTAGCACCCTCAAGGGTGTCAAAAAATGGCAGATGATGGTTCTGATTAATGAACTGGATCTAAATCGAGGTATGAATAACTCGAAGGCATTGATGTCCTACCAAATTCAGAGATCTTCAGTGAGTATTGAAAACTACAACAATCGCATGGTAAGACCCACTGTAACATGAAACTTTGTTGGAGTCGAATTTCATGGGGGTCAACAACATTAGAAAGAAATGAGGGCTCTTTATGTGTCGTCCAAGGTGTTAGCACTATGTAAATTTGTCCGGTTGATAAAACAAATGACAGAGGTAATTGTTTCAACCAAATTTAGGTTGGATCCTGACCCTTCCAACCAGAGAGGGATCTCTTGGGCATATAGCCATTTAAAATACTCACACTATTTGGCAATACATGCAAAGAGGTCATATTTTTCCATAGTGTAAAATTTTAAAGTGGTAGGACAAAACAGAAGAGAAGGGCCATTGGGCAATGGGGTCAATTCCTGAAAATGTATCAAGAGTTATAATCTATGTATTCCAAAGGGAACAGAGGCAAAATAGGTATGATGTTCAGCCAAATAAGTAATATGAGATGGTAGAGGAAAAGAAAGAAAATGTTATTATCAGCAAGAGGCATCTAATAGAGGGAGAATCTCTTGGTATAACATCAGAAGAAGAAACATGCTACCAAAAACAGAGCACCACTAAAGGGTGAATTCTGAACCAAAAACCAATAAAAAAACGACAAGTATAATCAATATGAGAAAGAGCACCAGCAAGGTGAATTCTTTATTTTTCCTAAAGATTATCGCTAGCAGAAAAACACATTCATGAATATGAAATACAAGAAAACATAATGAACATCAACACCATGATGAATCTCAACTATCTAAGAAAACCTTATCTTCTTATATTAAATTCCATAATAAATTACAAAGTTCTCATGATACAAGGGTAGGCCCTTATCTGGTAAGTCCAACCATTCATTTATCTTTTTAAAACTATATATAGATAAATTACATATGGGATCCAAAATGAATCATCTTCTCCAAGATTCCAAAAATAGATATCGGTCAGAGAGGGAGTAACGTACCAAAACTGAAATCCTACTTTATAGGGAACGTTACAAACATAAAACCGAAATATTTGATATTTTTACCCTGAATGCCACTGTATCATCACAAGATTCCCTGAAATATACTTAATTTAGTTTGCAGTTTATTTCAGGTTTGCAATCTCTTCCTTTAAGGTGTCAAGCCAACCAGGCTGGTTTTCTTCAGTACCTTCTACCGTTCCAGCTTTAGTCTCCTGCTTTCATCACTTGTTTCTTTTACTCTTTCCAGCTTGCATGTAGCATCTGTCTGCATATCCATTAATGACCAAATCCTTCATAATATGATTCAATCTGATTTCTTCACCTGATCCCGGTTCATCTGCAGATTTTGTGTGAAATTTTGTTTCCAATATTTGCATAGCATGCCTTTCTTTCTTCTTAATTGATAGTTTTTTCATACTATTCAAATTTCTTAGTTTGTTGAAAGTTGTTGGATATTTCTCCTCCATTTCCTCTAGTTTTCCCAGAAACAGGAGCCTATTTCTCTCAAATGTACAAGAATTGAACGAATGGTTCGATTTGTGGTTATCTTGCTCTGGAATAAAATGTCAATTACCCGAAATAGAGTAATTTCACGTGGTTTTTTGAGTAATAGTCACCATCGAGTTCTAATCATGGGCTACTGACGAAAGTCCTAATAGAGATAGTGTCTTATCATGTTCAACCATCGATTTCCAATGATGAGTCTTTAAATTGGTTATTTGGCGGTGCTTACTGGAATCTCACGGACGAATGGCGCCTAAACAAGCATCTCGAGATGATTTGACTGGCCATCAATTTTCCTTTCCACATGTGACCCTTGGATTTAACACGTTTAATGACATTTGACATGTGATTTCAGGGTGTGATTGAGTGGTTTCGATTTCACCCGCTTTTCCCCCCGAAATGCATCTGATGGGACCACGTGATCTCAAGATGAAACCATGGTATTATTATTAGCCCTCTTTCAAAAAATTAACCTCTGCGCTAGTTCTCGTCCTGATATGCTCCATGGTCGTTGATCTATGGTGCCCACAATCCATGAACTATTGGGTCCCATCAACTTCACACTTCTTCTAGACTTAGCCCTGTCCACTAGATGTGGCCCAATCCTCCAATTTATCGCACCTCTACACCTATTTATCCTATTTCTAAGTCCCGAGACTTGGATTCCATATAAAAATTGTTATAGAGATAACGTGGGCTCCAACTGGGGATGCTATCCTCCCTGCGAGGTAGCAAAGAATAGTAGACCTTGTGCCTTATCCATTGGATCTTCTTCTCACAACATTCATGTGCTATACCTTGACCTATCACCAATTTCTGTTGAAAACTGAAGTCTGCACACCGCTCTCACTTGGAGGCTGAATGCTAGATATACTGATAACATATAATTGAACACTTTATTTGGACACCTAAACTTCAAAATGCTTGATCTACAATCTTCTTCACACCTACCTACCCTAACTCTTGAAATGAACTTCCAATCAGGTGAAATCATAATGCCAATGCATCCATGCCAGCATTTTATCCATTGTTTTGTTACTTTTCACATGCTTGCTCCAAAACCTGTCTACTGATAATCCATTCGAGAAGTTATATATGAATTCAAATATCAGAATTTCAAAAATATTGGGACTCTTTACTATTCCTAAAAAAACTGCAAATGGATCTTACAACACATGCATAAAACAACAATCATGTTTCACTTCTTCCACTGCATTCTTTCTTTCATGTGATTTACCCTGTTGATTTCGACCAAGAGGCTGAAAAATCTACTGAGACTGCTGGAAATAACAATCTTCTGAATCAGAAGAAAGTGTTGGCTGAAATGAAACCCCTGGTAGAAACCAATCCATATCTAACATTGATGTTGATTGGACATCATATTCATCTTTAAGCTTACAACCCATCACAAGATGTAAATTTTGATTGTTAAAACTCTCCATATAACATGTCACTGGGTCATGACACATATGCAAAAATATTTATTTTCAATGAACCACAATAGAAGGACAAGTTATCTTCACAAGCGTTGGTTTTCTTTTCTCTTCTTCTTCAATCTTAGAACCATAATATTCAAAGGAATCAAGTAAAACAACTGCTTCTTTGTGATCTTTCTTCATTTTTTATTGAATCATGACGTACACTGTTTTATTGTCTCCCTGAAACTATATGTCATTTGTTTGTTCATTTCTCAAAGTCTCCATAGATGAGGTCTTAGAGCCTTCATACACGTCCAAGCTACTTAGAATTTGAACAATTACATCATTCACTGGCAGAGAAAGACAACTTTGAAACACTTTGTTTTGCTGGAAATCTAGTTGAATATCTTCATCAATTTCAGAAGAAGGCAAATGACTTTGAACAACAATGCTTTTACCATCTTTCTCTATCTACTCGTGATTGGATCTTAACAATTCAAAGGAAGAGAAACATAATGGAATATAGCTTTCATTTGCAAGTCTATTGCTTTCTTCAAATTCAACATCATGCCTGGAGGGTTTCTGATTTGAAACATTATTAACATTTTGCTTGAGCAATTTGAAAGAAGAAAAACATAATGGCAGGGTTCTTACACCTCATTCAAAAATTTCTTCATTTTCTTCATTGTTGTCATATGCACATTTTTCAATTTCTTTGGATTGTTGAACACACTCATTTTTAGATTCATGTTTGACCAATGGCTGAAATTTTGAACTGACAAGACCTTCTATATAACAATTAAGAGATTCATCAAACACATGAGAATATTGTTGCAATTTATTGTCAATTTGTTTCAGTGAATCCGTGTGATTTGGCATCAACACACATTCCTTTTCTTCAATGATGATCTTAGCATTTTCTTTCAACAATTTAAATGAAGAAAAGCATAAAGGTAAATAATTTCCTCCAGTTGTTTCAGTACTTTCTTCTTTGTAACTGTGATATGTAGGCTGATTGCTCTCACTACACTATTGAAAAGGAACATTTTCTTATAAAGAACATGCAACTGGTTTTTCTAGGAAGTCAACATCATAATCATCATCATATTCATCATATATAGGCAAATCAGCAACATATGCAATGTCATCTAACAAGGAAAATCTTGGGACATCAACATGTTCCTCAACAAGATGATTTGCAAACTCATCTTCTTGATTGTCTAAAAATGAATATATGAAACAATCAGCTCCATGCTTATCATGGGGTGGATTAGAAGCTACATAAGTGCCCTCTCTTTTAATAAGTGGAATATAATCCTTTGCAAAATCATTAGCATTTAAAACTTCAAGAGGACCTATGATATTATCAATTTTATGCTCAAGATTCCAATCAACTGTTCTCTATTCATATTCACTTTCATGTCCTCGAACATTCAACCCCTCATTTTGAATTTGTTCACATGCTTGGATATTGTGTTGAATCTCCTGAGCATCATTAAATATTTTTTGTAAGGTCTTAGGTATTCTTTCCATCAAGAGGAAAGACAAATTTGTATGAAGAGTAGTGGCATATTGGAGCATGGCAGCATCTTTAGTAGGTTGAATTTCTTTGGAAAAATCATAATAAATACTGGAAAACCTTCTACTAAATGTAGAAATAGTTTCATTGCTTTGCCTCTTCAAGGCATAGAATTATGTAAGTTGTATATCCAAAGATTTATTCTTACCCCAAAACTTCGAAAAAACACACTTCAATTCTTCCCATGAGCTAATGGTCTTTGGTTGCAAATGTTTAAACCATTCTTTGGTATCTCCTTTGAAGGATTGAGAGAAGGCCCTCATACAAACATCGTCATGGTCAATCTCAAACAAATCTATAAAATTCTCAAACCCTTGGATGTGTTTTTCAGTTGTGATGGCATCAGGCTCCCCATCAAACACAACTAGGTACTTATAGTGATTTGGAGGAAAATAATGAAGGATGTGAAGTAATTTTAAATGTCTGTATCTATGTTGAGTCTTGGAGGGTTTTGGATCAAGTACAGGAGGTGAAATATCAGCCTTGGTTTCATGAGGCTCATCAACTTGGTCATGGTTATCACATGGCTCGGATGGGAGATTTTGAACAAAATCATTGATAAACTGAGGAGATATATGTATAAATTTAAGAGGAGGATATACAATTTCAAGATTATCACGATCATTATTTGCATGCAGCAGGTGAAGAATTTTTTTTTTAGCATGTTCAGGAAAAGACAAAAGGTAATTAATAACAAAAAATATTATGTCTTGGAAAAAACTCGACTTTAGGTACTTGTTTTCTCCCATGATGTCCTTTCATACCTTTGTCAAGGGATATCATCTTCCAGTGGAGTCTTTGAATCACATTTGAAGATTGAGTGGATTTGCCAATAAAATTTTCAGGTTATCGAGTATTTGGGCAACGGAATTGCCATGAAAATTTTGAATTTCAGATTCTTAAAAATGGAGTCGCCAGGTGAATGATATACATCCTTTCTGTTTCTGAATACTTTTCACCATCAGTACTCAGATATCAACTTTTTCATTTTTCCCATGGAAGATTTCACCTTCACTCCCGGAAACGGCGCCAGAATGTTAGCACTTTGTAAATTTGTTCAGCTGATAAAAAAAATGACAGAGGTAACTGTTTCAACCAACTTTAGGTTGGATTATGACCCTTACAACCAAACAGGGTTCTCTCGAGCATATATCCATTTAAAATACTCAAAATATTTGGAAATACATGCATAGAGGTCATATTCTGCCATAGTGTAAAATTTAAAAGTGGTAGGACAAAACGGAAGAGCAGGGCCATTGGGCAATGGGGTCAATTCCTGAAAATGTATCAAGAGTTATAAGTTATGTATTTCATAGGGAACTGAGGAAAAATAGGTATGATGTTCAGCCAAATAAGTAATATGAGATGGTAGAGGAAAAGAAAGAAAAGGCTACTATCAACAAGAGGCATCTAATAGAGGGTGAATCTCTTGGTATAGCATCAGAAGAAGAAACATAAAGGTTGGCTACCAAAAACAGAGCACCACTCAAGGGTGAATTCTGAACCAGAAACTAATAAACACATGACAAGTATAATTAATATGAGAAAGATCACCAACAAGGTGAATTATTTCTTTTTCTTAAAGATTATAGCTAGCAGAAAAACACATTCATGAATATGAAATACAAGAAAACATATTTAACATCAACACCATGATGAATCTCGTCTATCTAAGAAAACCTTATCTGCTTATATTAAAATCCATAAGAAATTACAAAGTTCTCCAGCTACAAGGGCAGGCTCTTCTCTGGTAATTCCAACCATTCATTTATCTTTTTAACAGTATATATAGATAAATTACATATGGGATCCAAAACGAATCATCTTCTCCAAGATTCCAAAAATAGATATCGGTCACAGAGGGAGTAATGAACCAAAAATGAACTCCTACTTTATAGGGAACATTACAAACATAAAACTGAAATATTTGATATTTTTACCCTGAATGCCACTGCATCATCACAAGATTCCCTGAAACATACTTAATTTAGTTTGCAGTTTATTTCAGGTTTGTAATCTCTTCCTTTGAGGTGTCAAGCCAACCAGGCTAGTTTTCTTCAGTACCTTCGACTGTTCCAGCTTTAGTCTCATTCTTTCATCGCTTGTTTCTTTTACTCTTTCCATCTTGCATGTAGCATCTATCTACATATCCATTAATGACCAAATCCTTCATAATAGGATTCAATCTAACTTCTTCGCCTCATCCTGGTTCATCTGCAAATTTTGTGTGAAATTTTGTTTACAGTATTTATACAGCATGCCTTCCTTTCTTCTTAATTGATAGTTTTGTCATGCTATTCAAATTTTTCGGTTTGTTGAAAGATGCTATATATTTATCCTCCATTTCCTCTGGTTTTCTCAGAAACAGGAGCCTATTTCTCTCAATTGTACAAGAATTGGACAAATGGTTCAATTTGTGGTTATCCCGCTCTGGAATAAAACGTCAATTACCCGAAATAGAGTAATTTCACATGTGTTTTAAGTAACAGTATCCATCGAGTTTTAATCATGGAATATTGATGAAATTCCTAACAGGGATAGCATCTTATCACATTCGACCATCGATTTCCAATGATGAGTCTTTAAATCGGTTATTTGGCGGCACTTACTTGGAATTTCACGGACGAATGGCGCCCAAACAAGCGTCTCGAGATGATTTGACTAGCTGTCAGTTTTCCTTTCCACATGTGACCCTTGGATTTAACACGTTTAATGACATTTGACATGTGATTTTGGGGTGTGATTGAGTGGTTTCGATTTCACCCGCTTTTCCCCTCGAAATGAATCAGGTGGTGCCATGTGATCTCGAGATGAAACCATGGTATTCTTATCGACCCACTTTCAAAAAAATAACCTCCACGCTAGTTCTCGGCATGATATTCTCCATGGTCATTGATATGTGGTGCCCATGATCAATGACCCATCAGGTCCCATCAACTTCACACTTTTGCTAGACTTAGCCCCGTTCGCTAGATGTGGCCCCGTCCTCTAGTTTATCGCACCTCTACACTGATTTAGTTGCTTGCTAAGTCCCGAGACTTGGGTCCCATATAAAAATTGTTATAGTGATAACACAAGGCTACTTAGTGATAAGGGATTGTGAGCCAAGATACTTCCATCTTCCTGTAAACTTATGTTGACATCAACAGGGAAGGGGCATGATTGCAAGAAGCGAAGGGCTTCTTGGGATCAATTTGATCAAACAGGTAATAGGGATGGAATGGAGGAGAAAATGGATGAAATGGTAATATGAACGATGTACGAGATGTATGGGACTTGAGAACTTCCCTTGTTTGGGGGAAAATGGGATGATGGAAACAACTATAAAACATGATCTGATGTCAGGGGGAACACCAGATATTGGGTAAATTGTGCTTGAATGAGTGAGACTACAAAAGAGTGGATGATGGGTTAAAATACAACTGTTGGGGATAGGAGTGTCAGTGATAGTCGATATTTGGGCCATGATATGGATATATTTGCAAATATGTTGTTGAAAGGGGAATGCCCCAACCAAGGGCTGCATGGGATTTTGTGTGCCAAGTAAAAAGATGCCGCCAGTTGCAATAGCAAAAATATATTCTACCTGCTAGAATTTGAAATGTTATTTATACAATTACCAAATAAATAAAAATTAATTGGGTTGAAAGTACATGTACATAAATGAGTGGCCCGGTGAAGTATGGCTTGGCCTCGTAGGGTGTAAGTAGGGGAATGCAATTGATGAAGGGTGGGGGGGTTTTGGTACAGGGGAAGACTCGGGGTTCAACGCTAAACAACGCACCAACAAAACCTCGACTACCGGCCCTTTCGGAAACACCTGCGAAGAAGGAGAGGTCTCACCTGAGGTAGAAGCAGGGGGGTTACAGGACGCAGGTGTCTGTAACCAATTTGGGACACAGATCTGTGATAACTAAACTTCACATAGTATTCTATTAACACTTAGAAGGTGATATGCATTAGTTCATTAGCTTTATTAACATCACAGAACATACCCAAATATAGTTCTAGCGTAATAACCATAAATGATTATATATCCTGAGGACTTAGCACCAAGTAGATCTACCATTCATTTACCCTTAACACAACTAAATGACTTAAGAAATAATAGATCTATCTATCATACATAATAATCAAAGAACTAAGCAGATTCATAACATAAACAACAAAGCACAAAGAAAACCAAAGACACAAGATATACGGGGTTCACCCCAGTGTGGGGCTACGTCCACCAACTGCTTCACCTTCTTTATTATGTGTTTGAATCTTACATTCATTTTCTCATGTGCACTAAGCCACAGAGTCGAGCTTCACACCAGACAGGAGATCTGCGCACTGAGAACCACATCCTCCCTCCAAAACTAGGTCAGGGAACAAAGCCACTCTCTATCAAGCACAAAGCCAATCGAACTACTTGCACTTAGCCACTTACAACTACTCCTCTACAATACATTCTTACTTATTTATACTTTTACAATCTCTTACAATAAGGCCTAAACATGGGAGAACCCATGGGCCAACATCCCATAACCCATTACAAAAACCCTAAAGAACCCCTTGTTGGGTCCACATAGCCCACAAAATAAGTGAGATTCGCAATCTTAGCTCCCCCTAGGTTCTCCTTCTTAGAACAATGTGTCGAAGTCCAAAAGTGGTCCAAATATAACCAAGGTTTCCTCAAAACTTGGTCGAGGGCCAACATTCCCCCAAAACTCACCTGTGACTCATCCCGAGTCACTCAGGTCTGGACAACGCTGCTTTGAAGGCCTCGAGATTAACTCGGGTTGCCTCAACTTGCTACTTCACCTGAGCCTCCTTCTCAATGAGCTCCTAGATCATCTTCTCTGTAACAGGCCCTTCCATGCATTGTTCTACAAATGCAACCACTTGGTCCAATTGCGAGCCTTGTCCATCAATTTATTCAAACACCTTGTAGGCTTCATCCTGCACAGGTTGCAGCTTCTATGTAACTTCCATTACCTTTCCCTGGAGGGAAGTGATCAATTGATGTACTACACGCTTCTCCTGAGATATCTTCATTCTTTCAATTGTAGTGAGCAACTTCATCTGCACCTGCATGGAGAATGCTTGTTTTTGCACCTCCTGTAACTGCGCTTCCAGCTTTCTTAGCTCTGAATCCTCGATGAGGCATTCATATGTCTGTGTGCTTCTATCACTCATATTTTTGCACTCTAAGGAAAGGGATTTTATCCTTACTATTGTGTTCTTAGCGGTTTCCTCCCTCTAGTCATGCACCTCCTGCGGGGTGCTCGGTACTGCTTGAGTCTCCAATTTTGTTATCCTGGCTTGAAGCTATTGGACGATCTCAACAAGCTTCCCTACTTGAGCCTCAACCGACTCTTTCTCCTCTTGTGTCAAGCCTAGCACAGAGTAACATTATTTACTCACTACTTCTTTGACCATGGCCCACTCTGTGAGCAACTACTCTTTTTCTCTCTATAGTCGGGCTTTTTCCTCCTGGAGCTTCACCTGAAGCTCTACTTTCTCACTTTCCTGGGCTGCTACATTTTCCTACACTTATCTTAATTATGCTATGACTCCATATTTATCATGTATCAAGGCTTATATATCCTTCTCCTTCTCTTCCTGGAATTTCTGAAGTCGAGATTCTGTCGCATCCACAAGTCTTCTCAATTGGGCCGGTTCATCCCCCAATTCTGCAATCAAGGAAAGCGCAGTAGGTACTGCGTGGACCAAATGAATAGCTTGTTGTACTTCCTTCAATTCCTTCTCGACCCTTTGGTATAGCTCTTCCTGCTTCTCTCCATATCTCTAGAAGATGTCCTCGGAAGCATCCTCCATATATCCATAGACTAGACTGATATCATCCTCCATGAGTACAACCTCCAACTGGGGCTTATCAGCGCGTGTCTTCTTCCTTGTTTAGGGTTTCTTTGGAGAAAACTTCCTCTTCTGTGGTGTTACTATTCTAGTAGGGGGATTTTTAGGTGGATTAGCTTCACCTCCTCCTTGTTCTTCTTCTCTTTCATCTCCTCCTCTCTATCCTTCTGCTTCGTCTTCTGCTCCTCCTCCGAGTGATCCAGACCTGTTATCTTCAAAAGTGTTGTCCTCCTCATCGCTTTCTATATCCTCGAATTCCTCCTACTTTTTCTTCTTCTTCGTCCCACTAGAATTTCTAACATGCTCAACTCTTGTCACTATGGGGCTTCCTATGGTGTCAGTTTCAGAGAGTTCTACATCAGTGAAAGGAACCAGAAATTCCTCCGGCCACTCCTTTGCAATTTTCTCCATGTATTCATCTGTTAGCTTGTAGTACGACTATAACTATTCCCGGTTCTTGTCTCTGCGCGGAGTCATGTAGATGAAATGTGGATCTGCATGGAATTTTTCTATTGGTCGATACTGGTGCAGGTTGCGTTGTGTCATGCATAAAAATTATTCGATGGAAACCTTCAATTGCTAATAGTATGCATGAAACACAACGTTGGACTTCCATTGCTTCATCATGTCGTTGGTGTACCACAAGGTGGAAAACCGAGTGGCCAACAGCTCCAAGGGTTCGATCTCTGGGAAGGTGGCTTCTTCAGGCATTGGCAAGAAACAAACGCGATCAAAATGATCATCCAGCTGTAGTGGAATTTATATGCCAAATATTTTTCTTCGCGGCAATCCTTCTCCAGATTATTGACGAGGTAGTTCGCCCAGTTCATCTACATGCCCTCCACACATTTTCCTGCGAGGTCCATCATGAACCCGGTGACCTTTGTGGGAAGTTTCTTCCTTATGAGATTTCCAGCTATGATTTGGCAAGAAAGGCATGTTTTTCCATCCTATATAGAGGCTACCTTGTAACCTCACTTTCCTTTTTTGACTTCTCCGTAAGCTTCCTTGATGCGTTGTGCTAAGGAGTGGTATAAAGCCTTCCATAGATAAAACTATTGAGGGTCAGGTCCCTTCAAACTTAAGCCTGTAATATGGTGGATCAGTGTCAGATCCATAGTAATCCTTTGGTTGAGCCACAGGTATCCGCCATGATACCACGATAGGATGAGTTTAATGCAAGCGTTAACCTCCTGGTGGCGGCCAAAATGGGGAATCTTCATCACATTCAGCATAGAGGACTGCACCAGCCCCTTAATCCATGGTTGTGAGACAAGGTGAGGCTTCTTCCCAGTTAACTTCGTCAAGTAGAAGTGGGGCGCTAGCATAGCATAGTTCTTCTTGTCTCCTAAATTGAAGTCGTTTTTCTTCAATAACAGGATTTGTCCTAACTGACTCTTGACTATGCATATTCCTTTTGGAATGTACGCGGTGAACAAGGTGTACTCATAATCTTGTGGGATGTTGTCATGATTAAAAACACCAACCAAAGGTGGGATATACTCTGGTAGGATCGATGGGATCTCCTTCGCATTAGCTAGATCACCGTGGTGCTTACTTCACTGCTCAGTCACAGGGTTAACATGGTCAGAATGATGTCTAGTCAAAGGGGAATCCTAGAGTCCCCTAGTCAACGATGCCTGGAAACCTTCAGATAATGGTCTGTCGGCCATTATATTCTTGAGGACTTCCTCGATAGACTTCTCCAATTCACTAGCTTCGCCTGACATTCTCACTTTTAAGCCGATAGGTTGGGGTAGGAAAATGGACAGGCGGGGTAGACAAATGGACGACAAGGTCTAATTTCAGATAACACAACTCGACACATGGAAAATTCTCTTCTTGGATCAGTTAATCACGGGTAGAAAAAATTGATTCTGGTGCAACGACCAATGAGTTAAATAAGCGGGCATTGTAACAGAATCTTCCAATAGCCAGGATATGCCTCCATTAATGTAAATTTGTATGTTATGTTGTGCTCTCAATGTCCAAAAGAGGTCCATCGGCCCATAAATTCATTTTTTAATCATTCTGGAGAGTCTTTCTAACGGTCGGGGCACCTCCAATGGTCATATAGCTTCATCAGGGAGAAGTCCTATTCTGTGTGGTCTTGCTGTTTCGGCGAGGTTCAAATCCTGCGAACCTGCCTTCTGCAAGGTTCCAATCTGTGAATTCTTCCATCTGGTCTCTGTAGCTTCTTGCAACTTTTCCAACTTAGCTCTCTTTTTATTGATCTTCCTTGCCTTCTTTCCTGTGATTTGAGTCTCTCTAACTGTTTCTGGAATCCTCTTTCTATTTTTATTCTTATCTTCCCCTAGCACAGTGGATTCGCACTGTTGAGGTGCCCTCAAAGGGTATGAAGTTAATATCCCTTCTCTTAATACTTCCTGGGTGGGTATTCTTCTTTCTTGCATATATAGGTCCTTCAAATCATTTTTCATTCTTTCAAACTTGATAGCTAATTATTTTTCTTTATGTTCCTCCTGTGTTGTTACTTTGTTATGTTGCTTTGACTTATCCTCTCTTTCTTCTATTAGTCGGTCTATTTTTCTAGCTATGAAATCCCTTAGTTCTTTCTTTTCTTTTATGTATCTTCTTCCTCTGCTTTCCTTCTTATTTGATCCTTCTCAATCCAAGGATTACCTAATAAAAGTGGGAAAGGGGCATTGTCCCCAATAAATTTAATGACTTCAAATTCCTCTTCAGTCGATGTTCCATGAACAAAAATAGGTACATTAGTAACTCTTCCACATAGGGTTATCATATTACCCTTAAACAAGACTATCCTTCCCAATGAAGGTATCACAGTAGGATTTCCCAAAAATTTCCAAGTTCCTTCAGTCATAATATTCACTTGTGTTTCCTCATCCAAGACACAAACTATGTCGAAGTCTTCTATTCTTGCACCTATGCTTTATTTTACTTTCAGGATCTCTAGTAAATTGAAATCTTTATGAACATTCGTCATTTCTTTCAACTGTACTAATGTAGTATGAAATTCCTTTGGCCTTTTTTCTTTATGACTTTCTAAAATGCTCTTAATCTCTTGACTTCCTTCATAGTTTTATTATCTCATGTTCATCCTTTCAACTTTAGCAATCATCTTTGGACAATCCTCGACCTCATGACCAACAATATTACAAATAAGAAAAATAGGGCCTATGTCAGGGCATTCCTTAGCAAGATGTCCCAGTATTCTGCAATTATAGCACAATGTAAATCCTCTTTTTCTCTTATATGTTCCCCAACCTCTTTTTTACTATGCACTAGGATCATAGTGTTGGACCTGCAATCTGCATAAATTCTTTCTAGGTTCCTGCATCCACTTATTAGTCCAAAAACTCTTTCTATGCATAGGGATAGCATATCTTTCTTCATTTCTATTAAATTTTCACAGATCAATTTTTTCTTCCAACTGTTCCCTAGCCTTCAAACTAGGACAGAATCTATTAAACATACTTAAATTCATGCTTTCAAAACAAAAACTTCCACCTATCTTACTCTTGTCAAAGCACAAAGCTTTACCTCTTTTAAGATCTTACCTCTTTACTTCAAATAAGATTTATTTCTTAGCACAAATATTCGCAAGTCAAGTACGGTAATGCACACTTCAGCAACAGATCTACACACAAAGCTTCTCTTTTCTTTACTTCAGTTCCCAGCAATCACAGTTTCAGGTCCCAGCAACGGAACCATTTGTTGGCATAAGGGAAAACCCAGGGTTTGACGCTTAACAGCACACCAACAAAACCTTGACTATCATCCCTTTCGACAACACCTACGTAGTAGGTGAGGTCTCACCCAAGGTAGAAGCAGGGGGGGTTACAGGATGCAGGTGTGTGTAACCAAGCGGGGACATAGATCTGTGATAACTACACTTCATAGAGTATTCTATTAACTCTTAGAAGGTGATATGCATTAGTTCATTAGCTTTATTAACATCGCAGAACATACCCAAATATAGATCTGGCACAGTGACCATAAATGATTATATATCTTAAGCACTTATCACTAAGTAGATCTACCATCCATTTACCCTTAACAAAAGTAAAGCACTTAAGCAATAACAGATATATCTATCATACATAATAATCAAATCACTGAGTAGATTCATAACATAAACAACACAGCACAAAGAAAACCAAAGACACAAGATATACATGGTTCACCCAGTGTGGGGCTACGTCCACCAATTGCTTCACCTTCTTTATTATGTGCTTGAATCTTACATTCATTCGCTCCTGTGCACTAAGCCACAGAGTCAAGCTTCACACCAGATAGGAGATCTACGCACTGAGCACGAGATCCTCCTTCCAAAACTAGGTGAGGGCACAGAGCCACTCTCTATCAAGAAAAAATGCAATAGAACTACTTGCACTTAGCCACTTCCAACTACTCCTCTACAATACATTCTTACTTATTTATACTTTTACAATCTCTTACAATAAGGCCTAAACATGGGAGAACACATGGGCCAACATCCCATAACCCATTACAAAAACCCTAAAGAACCCCTTGTTGAGTCCACATAGCCCACAAAATAAGTGAGATCCACGATCTCAGCTCCGCCTAGGTGCTCCTACTTCGAACAATGTGTCGAAGTCCAAAAGTGGTCCAAATTTGACCAAGGTTTCCTCAAAACTTGGTCGAGGGCCAACAGGGGTCCATTGGTGGGTTTTTGTACTAGGTAGGGGAACGGAGGAGGTGCTTGTAGATGGGAAATTGATTATGTAAGGGGTGGAGGGTTCATGATGATGTGGAGGTGCATCTGATGTAACTAGAAAATCATGATGTTGGAATCCACAATGGGGTGAAACACCACCAGGGATTCCAAGACTAATGGATAGAACAACATGAGTGTTAATATGTCAAGGGGTAAATATATGTGGGACAAATCTTGGAGGTAGGCATTCTACCATATGACATTACCTGTATGCAACAAAGGTGATGGTACCACAGATCCGGGTGTGAGGATCCTAAGGGTAAATTTCAAGGGGTGTAGCTAGGATATGCATCTATTTGCATAGGGAGTGAGTGCATGATAGTTGTGAACATATACCTAAAGGGGCCATGGGATGGTCGATACTTAATGGGTTGTTTGTTTTTGTAACAAGTAACTTCGCACATAAAAACCAAATACCCAACTTGAAAAATATCTAAAAATAAAGAACATATAATAGTTATTTGATAATAATTCTAATGAGTGTGCGTACCTGTTCTTTTAACATTGGCGGGAACAATGGTCCCTTGATGAAAATTTTGGGTTACCCTTCAAGGAGGCCAAGGAACAATGAGTTCCTATAAAAGGTAATCCCTGAAGGAGGGTAGAGAATGATGAGTTCCTGGAAAAAAGCACTTTCTAAAGGAGGCCACACAATAATGGGTTCCTAAAAAAGGAACTCATTGAAGGAGGTTGGGGAACCATGGGTTCTCGAACAAGGAACTCCCTAAGAGAGGTCAAGAAACGATGGGTTCCTAAGAAAAGGCACTCCCTAAAGGAGGTCAGGGAACCATGGGTTCCTGAGAAAAGGCACTCCTTGAAGGAGGCTAGGGAACCATGGGTTCATGATCAAGGCACTCCCTAAGGGAGGCCAAGGAAAGATGGGTTCCTGAGAAAAGGCACTCCCTGAAGGAGTCTAGGGAACCGTGGGTTCCCGAATAGGGCACTCCCTAAGGGAGGCCAAGGAATGATGGGTTCCTGAGAAAATTCACTCCTTGAAGGAGGCCAAGGAACCATGGGTTCTTTAACAAGGCAATCCCTAAGGGAGGCCATGCAAAAATGGGTTCCTGGAAAAGGCACTCCCAGAAGGAGTCTAAGGAACCATGGGTTCATGAACAAGGCACTCTCAAAGGGAGGCCATGGAACAATGGGTTCCTGGAAAAGGAACTCCTTGAAGGAGGTTGGGTTTCCCTTATGGGGGTAAATAAAAATGACCAAGGCTAAGGGTGCCTTGGCACAATAAGTAATGAAACTATCTTGGTGGATCATTATGATTAGGCCATGTGGCTTGTAACGGTGTGTTGTCTGGGGGAACTGGACATAATGTAGTGGTATAAGGGTCCCTACAAAGGGTATATTGTTGGTTGGTGTTGTGTCAAGAGCTAGGTCTTATGAGACCAATATGGGAAGTGGTACCACTCCCGGTATCATCATATGAGGATTGGGGGAAAGGTTGTTTCCAAATACCCAAGATTATGGACCAAAGGTAAAATAGCAGGTAGTTTAAAGTGTAACATCTAGAAAAGAGGATCTGAAATAATGTATCAGATCCATTATTTTGTGTAATATCTATTAGGGTGTTTGGGACTTTAAATTGTGTGGAAACATCTCTTATATGGGCATGATTGGTCATCATGGAACTAGAGTCCCTGATATCCCTATCATTTTTAGGATATGATCTTACTTGAGAGGGAGTAATTACCTTATCAAGCAAGATAATATCAGAGGGTGCACCAATTGAATTGTTAGCAAACTGCCAACAATCAATAGGAGAACCTAGATGGAGATTGTCACTAAAACCGTTGAATGAAGTAGTAGCCTCAAATAATTCTTCATCCTTTATGAAGAATGTAGTTGAGAGTTCATGGTTTTTTTGGGGTTTGGGGGAAGAAACATGCATGGATTCCTCCAAGGATGAATGAATCCACCTATCCTCCAAGCCCAAGTTGTGAGGAGGTGGTCCTAGAGGCATGGGATCATTTTTAGGGGGAGTGGATGTTGCACAAGTAGTGGCAGTGGAAACATAGTGCATGGACTCAATGTGAGCAACATGATGTGAGATTATATCATGAGAATCCTAAGGCGAGGGATCTCTGTAGGAGATTTGATTGATTCTAGAATCCCTCATGTGTTAATATTATGACTCAAAAGAGTACTAAAGACACCACAGAATTCACAGCATAGATGAAATCATGACCCAAGAAAATATTGTAATCCTCCATACCATCCATGACAACAACATTGATCAAAACCATTGTACCACCTAACTCAATGGGGATATTAGGTAAGATCCTTAAGACGGAATAGAGTCTACCATCAAAGGCTCTTAACTCATCAATTGATGGGATAAGAGTAGGGGAGCCTATTTTTTTCTAAGTTGATGAAGACATAATACATGAGGATTCCCCATCATCTATTATACATCAACAAACTGTATTGTTTTTAACAATGACATGTATTTGAAACATGGTAGAAGATGGCATTCATGTTTGGATAACTCAAATCTAGATTATTTTGAGAACGAAATGAAGGCAAAGATATAGCAAATAAATATACATAGATATTGCAATAAACACAGAGATACAGTAATGCAAAATTTGTATTAATGAGAGAATGTACATAAAATGTAAAATTACAGAGTGAATGACTCGCTAGAATGGTGGCATATTATCTCTGAGAAGAGATGTGATGGCTACGCTCATTCACAAGAAGATGATGATGTTTACAATGAGGCTCAAGAGGCCTTTTTAACATACATAAAATCCAAAACCATAACCATGAAAGATGAAACGCCAAAAGGTTTGTAGGCCCCGATGGGGGTAGTTGGTATGCCAACTTCCCAAGGGTGTAACTTTTGCATACAATCTCCATTTTTGGCATTTTATACCTCGTTAGAAAGGTCTAGCTGAGTACATATTTTGTTCATCCCATAAAATGCCTTATACTATTTTTTGGGTGTTTTTGTGCCCAAAAAACGTCGTTTAGGGCATTAAACGGCCTTGGAAGTTCAGGACCCCAAAAAACTGTAGAAAAAATGCAAAGGTGGAAACCCATGTTTTGAGCCAATGGAATAGGTGGGTGGACACTAATTTCCTCTTAGATCAAATTTGATCCCAATCAAGGGTGATGGCCCATGATGGGATTGGGTATACACTTCCATTTTCCTGAAAAGGATAAGGTCCATTAGATATTGGGTACTATAGGTGGAAGGGGTGCCCCCAAGTCTATATGACTGAGACTCAATCATGAGTATATTGGGTGTGAGGGGGGATTACCCATGTGAGGGGTAAAAAATGATGTCAAGGTGCATGGAAACTCACCTGATGGAGTAATGGATGCATATTGGGGGAGGAGGCACGTCGAATTAGTTTAAGGAGAACTACTACGTTTATTATGTTTCCTACGCTCCAAAAAAAATGCTTGGACTAGCTCTGGAGTGAGTTCATAGCATTGATGTGTTGGGTGACCATAGGACTCACTAAATAGGAAAGGTTAATTAGTCTATGTATAGGTGGTACATCTATGCTTGGTTTGATTTTATTTTTGGTGGGCACTATGAATGCCCCCATTTTTACAAGCATTTCCCCAATGCCATGGGCGCTAATAGTGGGTGTTTCTCTTTCTACATCTTATGAGTGGTGGATGATCAATATAACGAGGAGAGGGGGACCAAGATTTTCCTAATTGGACAGAAGAGGATGGGGTTATATATGGTAGGTTTTGTAGTCCTTCCATGGTGTTTGATGGTTGGAGAGCCAATTCTTGAAGAGGAAGGGCTACTAGATCGGTGGATTGTTCTAGATAGTGGTGCCTAGAAAGGTGGGCCCAAGAAAAGCTAATCCTAAAATAGTGGCAATCACTGGTGTGTGTGCTAGTTGTGTTGGTGTGTCTGCCAAATTGGGGACACCTCCTAAGATTTGAGGGAGGTTTCTCAGGAATATAGAATGGTGGGAATTTTTTGGTTCCCTTATGATTCTGGACTATATGTGAATGTGTGCACATGGTACTGAGAAGAATAAAGGAACGAATGCTTTGCTAAATGTGGACTATCTCATCAATGTTTTTTACAGTTGTATGTAATTAACTGGTGGAAATCATAGATAAAACAAGTAACAATGTAATTTGGTTGATGGTTTTATCCTCGTGGGGGAATAAAATAAAATTCACATGTCCTAATAGACCTATCACCCTTCCTCTAAAAAAGCATTGGTACTTTCAAAAGAACTCAACAGTGAGGCATGAATCCACCAAAAGAGGAGCTAGTGAAGGTATGAATAATTGGTTATAATGAGGGGTGAAGGGGGAATATCCTGAAAGGACTAGAGATATTTCCCAACAACCATTCAAATTATGATTAAGGTGTGATTGCATCCCACAACCACCACCAAGGTAGATACAACCTAGAATTGGCCACTAAGTTACCTCTATCAAGCACGACATTTAGATTTTAGGCCTTGGAAATCGATCAAAAGATAGAATTTTTCCAAGGGTTGGGTGACCCAAGGAGGAACACACATAACAATTGGACCTCGTCCTTTGACCCTTCATGGGTGTCTCCCTACCTTATGGTGTAGGAATGCTTGATTGGGAGGATTTTGGTACCCTATTTCACAACTTTCTAAGTTTTGATGAGAAAAAGATAATGGGGAGTTATTTGTGTAAATGTGTTGAACCTGCACAGAATAGATCTAGCTGGGAATTGACATACACAGTTACAGAGAAAATATGAGAAAAGAGAAGTAGGAGAGAAAGAATGGAATAATTCTCATTAACCAAATGAATGAATGATAATTTACACATGATGTACTTTGTATACCTCAACCAATGCACACTAGAGTAGAAGTAAATGCACCATAGTGGTGGTCTAGAGTGACTTAGACACACACCAGCAGTTACAGGAATAAGCTACCACCTAGTCTAGTCTGTCGGGTAGTTACGAGAGTGAACTGCCACCTAGCTAAGTTAACTAATCTATCAGTCTTCAGTTAACTGACTGAAATAAAGTGAAGTGAGGAGGAGATCAGGGAATCATGGGTAATGCACTAGCCTGGTGATGATCCCAAGGAAAATGTGCATTGGATGGTGATGATCCCAATGATGCATGGTGATAATCCCAATGTAGCATCTAGACTCCACTCAACTGATCAAATTGAAGTGAAAACTGAACAAAATATTCTCCCTAGAGGAATATTCTTCCTAAAATAT
Organism: Picea engelmannii; assembly: GCA_009831015.1. NCBI lineage: Eukaryota > Viridiplantae > Streptophyta > Pinopsida > Pinales > Pinaceae > Picea > Picea engelmannii. The sequence goes on along the minus strand of ML809542.1, from coordinate 182,284 downwards.
AGGAGATTGAATAATGACTAATAAACATAGGAAAAACCTTAGGAAAAATAAATCCTAGGTGTGTAAGAAGTAAATCCAACACCCCCCCCCGAACATCACTATGGTGAAAATAAATAATGGGTCTTGGAAACGAGGCCATGTTAGGTACTCAAATATAAAAGATACACTAAAATAAAGTGAGGAAAGAGGGATAACCTCATGGGAAAAATCCTCCCTCAAAGAACAATGTATGTAGAAATAAAAACTAACAGTTGCTAGGAAAATATGTCCTTCACTCTAAGACGACTGCAAAGAGAATGGAACTTCTTCTTAGTGAAGGTCTTGGTGAAGATGTCTACAGTATGTTTTGTCGAAGGATAGAACTGCAGGTTGATAATACCCTC
>ML809542.1:148714-169692 GCA_009831015.1 Picea engelmannii | reverse complement strand
CAAATGCGTCTGTGTTTAAATAGAAATCAGATATGGACGGCAGGGATTAGAGCGCCCAGATCAACGATGCACATTAGATTCTGGAAGCCCCCCCGCCTTTCTACCTTTAAGTGGAGGGGGGGGGGGGTCTGGAATCGGGGATGCATATCTCCAACAGCTGTGATTAGAGCACCCAGATCAACGACGCACATTGGATTCTGGAGCCCCGCTGCCTTTCTACCTTTAAGTGGAGTGGGGGGGTCCGGAATCGGGGACGCATCTCTCCGACAACTGTGATTAGAACGCCTGGATCAACGGTGCACATTGTATTTTGGAGCCTTCTATCTTTCTACGTTTAACCAATGTGGGCCCCCTTCCTGTCGTGTCATCTTTTGTACCATCCTTCCCCTTGCCATTTGTTCTCCTCCTAGCCATGCGATGAGGCTCGCTCCCTTTAGCCCTTCCTCATCCTCCGACATCTGTCCACCTTCCCCCTTCTGGTCCATGTGGTCCCTCCCCCCATCTCATCATCCACTCACCCTCCAAGCCTCCTCGTCCCCTGCCATGTGTCTCGCTCCCTTCCATGTCAACCTTTCACTACTGCACCCATCATTAGACCCTCTTACCTTCTACCATCTCATCACCTCTCATCTCACCCTCACAGTGTCGACGCCATCACCTCCCTTTCCCCTTCTATTTCAAGCATGCCATTTCCTCCACGCCTTATCCATCAGACCGTCCAACTGTTCCAGGTGGCAGCACGAGGGGTATTCCACGTCCCAGAGGGCAGAGTTGACCAAGGTTGTTCCCAATCCCAAGGAAGCAATTATTATTGCTGTGAAGGTGGTTGAATGTCGTCTTCTTCCATAAATAGAAGGCCAGGAAAGGACCAAGCATACAAGCATACTGATAGTCCTTCCTGATGGAGATTACGTCTGTCAAACCACTGCAGGACAGTCAGGAGTCCCATTGCGTCTGTCATAAGTGCACGATCATCCAAAGTCTGCATGCGCAGACTATCAGAAGACATGCAGACACAAAGTTTTTAATGCAGCTTCTCGTTTCCGCTACTGAGGTTTTGTTTTGTCTATATGTAGTCATTTTTTCCATTTTGTAAAGGATGGATGGTTGAGCTAGGCTCCCGGTTGTAAAAACTCTAATGAAGCATTGTTTTCTGGTTATTTCTAGACTCTTGAGACTTCTTGCCTGATGGATGTTAGTTCTTTCCATGTCTTTGTTTACACTATATTAGAGCAACTCAGAATTGGAGGATCCAGTCGAGTTGCGCTGTTGTAGGATGATGTAGGTTGGATCACTACAGCAGTCGCAGTGTCTCTAATCGGTTCCTGTGATTTCCTTAATGCTGAACGACTTGGAATTGGAGGATCCAGTCGAGTCACGCTTCAGCTCCTTGAAGCTCTAGACCAAGAGGATCTTGGCTTCTGAGTTTTTCTTCTTCAAGCCTCCGAAGGCCTGTTGCCTGAGGTAGTCTTGCTCACTCTTCTCCTAAGTCTTCCACCTGTTCACCCTTTAATCAACTCCCTGACTGAAGTTATATCAAGACCCCCTTTGTTCCTTACATACCAGTCCCAGTCCCTGAGTTGGAATGATATCTCCTCGAGTCTCTACCCATTTGATCACCCCATTTATTAAACTGTGACATAAAAACTGATGGGCGTTGGGTTCTGCTCCTGCAAGAAATCCAGGAGAGACTTCCAATGCTAACAAGGTCCAATGTAGATTTTGTTTCATAATGAATCCCAAAGGTGATGGTGCCCTGTACGTATCAAAGGATGCGCTTTGCAGCCTTCTAATGTAGCTCATGTGGCTCTTGCATGAACCTAGAGACTGCTCCAACTCCATAGGAGAGGTCTGGTCTAGAGTGTGTGAGATACAACAAGCTCCCCACTAGCTCTAGATAGTGTGTTGTCAACTAGTGGAGTGTCCCCGCCATCATCAAGTCAGACTCCTGATAGGAAAGGAGTCGAGGCAGAATTGTAGTCTATCATGTGAAACCTCTCAAGGAGATCTCATGCATACTTGGTCTGAGATAGTTTGATGCCTGATGCATCATGACTAATCTCAAGTCCAAGGAATAAATGTATCAAACCCATTTCCTTCATCAAGAACCTGTCATGTAGAATCCTCTTGACTACAACAATCACTGAAGTCGAGTAACTCGTGACCAACAAATCATCAACATACAAAACTAGGAGTAGAATTGAGTGAGTCATCCTGAGCATGTAAACATTTGGGTCTGACTTACAATGTACAATTTTTTGTGACAGTAGGTAGGAGTCCATCTTGGCATACCATGCCCTCAGAGCCTGCTTAAGTCCATAAGAGACTTCTTCAGTCAACAAACCAAAGAGGAATCATGCATAAATCCCTGGGGTTGCTCCATATAGATCTCATCAAAGAGATCGCCATGAAGAAATGAACTCTTCATATCCATATGATGGACTTCCCATCCCTTGGCTGCCACAATGGAAAATTCCAAATGTATGGAATCCATATTTGATACTTGAGCAAAGGTCTCATCATAGTCAATGCCATGCACCTGCTAAAATCCTTTGGCAACTAGCCTAGCTTTGTATATGCTAATCTATCCATTCATTGCGCTCTTTGTACTATACAACCATCTAAACCTAACAAGTTTCCTTCTATAAGGAAGGGGAACCAGATCCCAAGTCTAGTTCTTGAGGAGGGAGTTTTACTCCTATTGCATGGAGGATTCCCAAAAATGATTTCCAGTAGCCTCACCATAATACTGTGGATCTGAAGACTAAACCAAGAAAAGATGCATGGGTGGAAATGGTTAAGTGGAAGTGAGTGCAAGAGGAGGCTCCTCTAAATTAGATCGAGTCCTCCTAGTATCAATTGGATCAACAACAAGATCCCCTACATATTGAAGATTAGTCTAGGCCCACTTGGGCTTCATCTCTATCTCTGCATCTGACTGTACCGAATATATATCTAGATCTTCTGAATCCTTTCAATCAGAACTCTCATCTGGATAATAGTTGGCATGTGCATGCTCATCATCTCTGATAGGTGGAAGAACAAAGGTGTCTGCATGCAATTGTTGAGGTACATTTGAGAAACTTTCCTCAAATTCGACATTGCGCTCAATGATGAGCTGGTCCAAGGAAAGATCAATAAGTATTTATCCCTTCACATCGTCGGGGTATCCAACAAGGATACACTTTGTGCTCTATGTTGGGCCCTTTGTTTTTTTTATTATAAGTTGCGCAAGGAAGACTATAGTCCCAATTTTGGTCAAACACAAGTTGTGCAAGCCACAAAGGAGTTGGACACAAAGAAAGTGAGGAAACAGAAAATGGTTGGAAAGAAGGATAGCGCAACACCAGCAAGGAGAAAGAAGTTACAACAGAACAAGAACAAGAAATCATGCAAAGTCTCAAACCAAAAAATCCCAATTAGATTATATATACGAGATGTATATGATTGTAAGGGGTTAGACAGGATTATCATTCACTTTGTTGAGGTTTTGTTATTTTAATTAATATCCAATTTGGGAAAAGGGTAGATAGAGCTCCGAGGAATGAATTTGGAGCCAGAAAAATATTGTAATAGGGTAATGACTTATTGTTGGATTGTATCTGAGAAACCCTTTTGATGATAATATATGGAAGGACCTAAAATTTTGAAATATTTTGTGTAACTCTTTCTATGTCTATGAATTGTCATTTTACTTTACTTCTTCATGTCTAATAAGATCAATATGTTATATCTAGTTGCAAATGTCATCGCAAATCTGTTGTCCTTATTATTAGTTATGAATGAGTTCAGATCTTCCACTTGTTAGTTCATCTTATGCAAAACTATGTTGAATCTTGATGATTATGGAGATCCACCTAAGTATTCTCCTTACCCTTCCCTATCTTCTTGTCTTGGTTGCACTTTAGGTGAGACTTCTTCTCTCCTAACAAGATGAAAATTCCAGCGCTCTAGACTACTCGGTACCTTTTTTTGGTAACCTATGAAGGACCCTGGTCTGATCAAATTTACGCCAAAAAAATGGTTTTGTTGTCGAGACTTGCGTTAAAACGGAACCTATAGGGAGAATACTTCCATAGATTCATCGATTTGATATTCACCAGTGGTGGGAGAAAAATTTTGACACCTTCATATGGAAAGAAGTGGAGTTGTGAGGAAAATAGGTGAAAGATACACGAGAGGTTGTCTTTTACTCAGAAAGATCAAGTGACCAGTATGAGATATCATGGGTTAAGTTTCTGGAAGAAATTTTCCACTGGATAGATAGGCTCCAAGAAGCTCTAGAATTCCAAGAAAAATTCAAGAATACATGTGCTTGGGATACAGAAAATATTGCAGTGCTTCATCGGTTAGATCATCCGGTAACACGAGCGATCGATTTATGGGTCAATACAACATTGGAAGGATACATTATCGAGTTTGGAGCTGAGAATCACCAATATTTTTCACAGGCAGAAGAGGATTTCAAGAAAGGCGCAAGGGAAAGACTATTGAGAGAAATCCATATGTGGATTAAGGTTTTCTTGATGGAAGGGGATGCTGACTATTTCCCCGACTGAGATGGTAGCCTAAACACCCTCGCTTGGGGTGGGGTGAGTTTGGGGTGGAATCATGGCCTGAGAGAGAGGAGAGGGCTCTTTGAAAAATTGGGGAGTAGCAATAAATGGACTCAAGGGACGAGTGAGCCTTGAAAAGAGCCGCCATAGTTGAGAAGTGGTGACACAGTAAGATAAAGAAAGCATTGATATAGTCTGAGAAGTTGCGGAAGGAATTTGGACCAGGAGAAGTCGAGGAAGGACAAAAGGAAGAGTTGTGAAATATGAGAAGACAGGAAAGACTGTCCAATCAAATATTAAGTGAGAGAGAAGCACAGAGAGAAAGAATTCCCCAAGAGGGTCTACAAGAAGAAGAAGGTGTAGAAGCATAGGAAAAGGAAGTCGGCATGGATATTGTAGAAGAAAGAGAATATTAAACCCTGATACCAAGAAATATCGGGAATCCGACTAAAGAGACCGCTCCAGAGGATGATAACAAGACCCCCCAAATCAAAGAAAATCACCCCGAAGCCAGTGGCACCATCCCTGAATCACCAGTACCCCAAGTGTCTTCTATACCAGTGGTAGATTCTATACTACCTTCTTATGTTATTCATGTTTCATTACAGCTAGTTAGTCAGTCACAACCGGTAAGTGCGAATATTTGGAGGATATTGGGATCCCCTGGTAGATTGCAACTAGGATCGTTAGGTTTTATCTTGATAGGAGAAGTAAGATAAAAAATGGTTGGTAATGCAGAAGTTTCAATCACTCGATACCCTAAATTCTAGGGTAAAGGAGACGAGGATGTTGAGCATCATTGGTTCCTATGCAAATCAATCTATAGCTCCAGAGGGACTCTAGACGCAAATAAATTGATCAAATTCTAGACTACATTGAGAGGTCGTGCTCTCAAATGGTACATGAAGTATATTGATCCAAGAGTGCCAGGAGTGCAAGGACAAGTGTTCACACTTGGCCAAGTATGGATAAAATTCATAGCAGAGTTTAAGCTACCTCGGTCAGAACAACAAGCTCTGTTTGAGTTGTGCAAAATTCAGCAAAGGGAAGGTGAATCAGCCTAGGAATATAGTCAGAAGTTTAAAGATGCTATAGGGATGTTAGCGCATCCAATTAATGAGGATCATCAAAGAGAATGGTATATCCAAGGGTTTCTACCTTTGACATGGATTTTTTTAACGCAACAACGGATAACCACTTTGACAGATGCCTTGGAACAATCAATGAAGAGTGAAGCCATGACAGGATATCCAGGGATCCTGAGAGTGACCAGACCCCCAACAAATGAAAATTTGGCACAACTACAAGGACAAATATCGGCACTAACAGAGAAGATTCAAGAATTGACGATACCCATACTAGGACGATCGCAAGTATCATGTACTGGATGCTACACAGAGGGACATATGGCAAACGAATGTCCATGAATGAGGGGAATGGGACCTCCTCAGAATCTGATGGGACCCTCACCAAGACCCACGGGAGGAGTTGTGCAAGTATATGTGTATTTACCACTCCATACCCCAACCTTGTATCATGCTTTTCCATGTAATCAAGAATCATCGACAGTCGAGTACTGTGAGATCTATCGAATTCATGGGCATGGGCCAAAGAAGTGCCCAATTATTCAGAAGTATTCAACAGTACCGAATATAGTACATTGTGGGTTTTTCACTTCTACCATGCATGCTACAAACCGGTGTAGAGCATTGGATGCACTTGTGGACAGACTGGATCGAACATAATTCGGGGAGAATGAAACCCCTCAGGGACCCAGAAGAGGTTGAGGAGGTGGAGCTAGAGGAGAATTCAAAGGAGGAAGAACCAGGGGAAGAGGACCAAGTAGATGCTACAACTGTGATGAGAAAGTTCACATGGCTAGGGATTGTCCTCATCTGAGGTGGCCATGGTGCTCTCACTGCAAAATCAATGGGCATGCACTTGAACACTGCCCAGAGATAATTGTGAAATGGGAAGATCGAGTATGTCAATGCAAATCTAATATTATAAGCTCAGAGATAAAGAGATTCATCAAAGGGCAGCTACCCAACATTAACATTGTTACTTGAGGAGGATCAAAGACCGATGCAGATGATGATAATTTGCCTCAGATCCAAAAAGCAATTCCTAAGGAGGATAGGTATGACCCTCTGAAACATAAGCTATTCTTTAAAAATGAAATAGAAGTATTACAGAGTATCCCTTCCCCTAAGATGGAAGAAAAACCCCCTCATCCTGTCATTTATCCTAATATTGTGCAATTTCCTACTTCACCCCCTACACCCCAAAACCTCATAGTCCCAATAAGACAACCTAAGAAGTCACAAAATGTAGTTGACCTTTGGTTTCAGTTATTTTCTGATATTCTTGAGAATGACCAGCTGAAAAAAAAACATTGTGCAATGTCTTGTACCTATTCCTAGGAACTGAAGAATCTCCAAAAACAAGAATAAGGACTAATATTCCTGAGAATAATACTCAGAGACTGCAAAGAAGGAAAATATGGTATGGGAAAGAGTTTAGATTAGCAGCGCAGCTAGACGAGTTTGAGATTGCAAATGTTATGTTAGATCTAGGATATGATTTTAACATACTGCATAAAAAGACTTGGGAATCTTTAGGAAAACCCCAGTTGACATATTCCTTAATCCAGTTAAGAATGGCCAATCAGTATTGTATTTTTCCAATAGGAAGGCTGGAGAATGTGGAGATAGATGTTGCGAGAGTGAAGACTGTAGCTGATTTTGAGGTGATCAAATCATGGGGGATAAGGACCCTTATCCTACACTACTTGGTATTGATTTGGCCTATGATAATTGTGTTGTCATTGACCTAAATATGGATATTATGACATTCAAAGCAGAAGGAGTCAAAATAGTTCATCCCTTGGATCCATATGTAGGCCCTCGATATACAGAGCCAATGGAAAACAATATGGAAGGAGAAAATTTGGATCAGTTATACGTTGTAACAGCAGGAACGAGAGAAGACTACATAAATCCTATTGTTGATGGATCAGTGAGTTGGAGGAGCATACAATCAGTGGACAAAGATTCAGAACTAGATATTGACAGTTGGCAGCGAGGTTCATATGAAATATTTTCAAGAAGATGTGCAATTGTCAGAGCATCTAGATGGGTTGGAACTGAGGTCAGAGAACATCCGATATAAAATGGTACCTCAAAACTTAGTATTTTTTTGGTTAGCATGGAAGAAAAGATGGAGGAGGATCAAAGGATTTTAGTTATGGACTTAGCCCTCCAGAACACCCCTGCTAGATGGTGGGATATTCATAAATCCTTGATTAAGAACTTGGAGAATGTGAAGCAAGATATCTGATATAGATTTCAATATAAGGAGCAACCAAAATCAGAGATGCGGATGGATTTCCAAGTTGTGAAACTATTCAATGGGCAGTCTGATCCTAAAACACATATTGAACAATGCGTGAGACAGTGGAAAGTTGTAGAAATACCATCTCTCTTGTGGGTTCAAGTATTTCCCTATTTGCTAGGTTTGATTATGAAATCTTGGTACATCCATGAAGAGACTAGAAGGCATACCAACAACTGGAAAACGTTAGCAGACTAGTTTTGCAAGGACTTCTCTTTTACAAGTAAGTACCCTGAGCTTAAGATAGTCCTGCAAAGAATTAAAAAATTATTTTTTACCGATGTTGGTGAAGGGAAATTAGACCCAGTGGTATGTGAAAAGCATAGTCAAGTGCTTCAGCCTAACCTTCACCTAGACACAAATGAGACACCTATAGAATGTTATAAGATTGAGAAGGATTTGGAAAACCTATATGATTTGGAAGAACTGAGAAACTTATCCACTAAGGAAACAAAAGGAAGCAGAGAAATCCATAACACCATACCCATCCAAACTGATATTTCTTATAATCACCCATTAAAGTTGCAAAAAGTCAACATAGGAACTACAGACAAACCCAAGATAGCTATGGTAGGAGATTATTGGGATGAGCAAACTATTCAATAAATACATAGCCTGTTGCAGGAGTATGAGGACTTATTCCCAAAGATGTTTTCAGAGCTAAAAGAGATTAAAGGAGCTATGGGAGAGATGAAAATTGAACTAAAATCGGGATCAAAACCAGTAAGGCATAGACCATGTCATCTTAAACCCAGGTTGAAAGAGAAGGTTAAGAGGGAAATAGACAAGATGCTTGAGGTTGGAATTATTTTTCTAGTTGAAGAAACAGAATGGGTTAGCCCCATAGTCATCTAGAGAAAGAAAGGTACAGAGGACATTAGGGTATGTGTAGACTACATAAGCCTCAACTCTGCATGTGTGCATGATCTATTTCCTACACCTTTTACTGACGCGGTGCTAGAACATGTTGCGGGGAAAGAATCTTACTCATTTACAGATGGATTCTTGGGGTATCACCAAGTGAGAATTGCCAAAGAAGACAAAAGGAAGACCACATTCATAACAGAATGGGGGTCATTTGCATACAATTTGATGCCCTTCGACCTAAAGAACGCCCCTATAGTATTTTCTTGGATTGTAATAGTATCCTTTTGAGAATTTATTAACAAATTTATAGAGGTTTATATGGACAATTGGATGGTTGTTGGCACATGGGAAAACCCAGGGTTCAGCTCCAAGAGCACACCAACAAGCCCTAACTACCAACCCTTTCGGCAACACCTGCGAGGCAATGCAGTCTCACCCGAAGTAGAAATGAGGGGGTTGCAGGACAGAGATGTCTACAACCAGAAGGAATGTAAAGTGGATTCAAAGAAACCAACACACAACAATCTAGTATTATTTATCTTCTTATAACCTATTACGCAAGTTATATCTAATATCTAACACATTATAATCATAGCAGCATATCAAATGGAAAAGAATAGAGCATCAATCACACATGACACAAGATATACGTGGTTCACCCTCTCTCTAGGGATACGTCCACAGAACTATGCTTTATAATATATTAAGTTGAAAGCATATAGATTTGATCTGTGCTCTTAGCCAACATATCTCCTATCCTCTTCTCTCTGTCTCTTCCCCTCCTACGCACCCAGCTACAAGACTAATCTTCGCACCCAACTGAAGATCTTACAACACAAACTTCTCTCACAATACAATGTTTCTCTCTTAATAGCAATCTCTTCTCATAACATTCCCAAACGCTTTATCAACAACAATTCTACCAACCCAACCCAGGTCCTCTTGACCTTTATTTATACATTACAATCACTCATCGATAGCCTTAGGTTGAGACCTAAGTGTCAAAACCCTAGATACCAAAACCCTAGGTGTCTAAAACCCTAGGTTAACTTGACCTGTGTTTTCAGGGCTTCGCCAGCCTGTCTTTCCTTCCTTCTTACGTGATGCTCCAAAGCATCCAAGATTTTTTTGCTTGTTGAGTTGTCCATGATCCTTCTTCCTTGTTGATCTGTCATCCTCGATTTCCTCATCCAACGGATTTTCTCTTACTTCACTCCTTCATTTCTGCTCTTTTGTCTTAACCTTTTTCCTTTTTTGTATTAACCTTTTCTTACCTCCATGACCAAGGGCCAACAATCCCCCAAAACTCACCTGTGACTCGTCTCGAGGCACTTCAGATATAATCTTTCTGTTTTACTTTGATTTTAGACTGCGTAGTGTAGCCTTTTCTTTCTTCTCTATGCCTCCTCTCCTTCCTTGTGCAGATTGTCTTTTCTGTTTCTGGTACCCAGTTTCAACTGCACTTGGTACCTAGACCCTTTTCCTCATTCTTTTACTGAGAGATTCGAGGTAGCTGGTTGTCATAATACAATTTCAATCGGCTCCCGTTCACCAAACCTTTCTTCCATTCTCCATTCAAATTCTTCAACTGCACAGCTCCTCCTTCTGTTACATAGGCAACCTCATATGGCCCAATCCAATGCATTCGTAACTTTCCTAGATGTTTTATAAACTTACTTTCATACACCAATACCAAATCACCTTTCTTAAATGCCTTCTTCTTGATGTGCATGTCATGGTAGGCCTTCTCTCTTTCCTTCTGTACTTGTTGATGGAATCCTGCAACAAATATTTCTTCTTCTAGTTTGACCACCAACGCAAGCCTCTCCTGAAAAACACAAGTGTCATCCATACCTGTAAAGGCAGCGATCCTTAGGCTTGGTACCAAATATTCCATTGGGAAAATGACTTCAAGGCCATAAACCAACTTAAAAGGGGTCTACATTATTAGTTTCTTGCAAGTGGTTCTATAGGCCCATAGTACTACTGGTACTCTTAAATCCCAGTCATCCCTGTTCACACTACAAATCTTTGTCACCACCATCTCCAAGATCTTATTGAACGCTTCAACTGTCCCATTCACTTGTGGATGGTAAGGTGTGCTCTTCTGATGATGGACTGCAAATTCCTCAGTCAAGCATTCAACGGTCTTATTGATGAAATGTGTTCCTTGATCACTCATAAGGATCTTTGGGCATCCAAACCTAGTTATGATGTCATCAAATATGAAGTGGGCAACTGTAGTTGCACTACATTCCTTAACCACTCTTGCTTCATCCCATCTGGTCAAGTATTCTGTCGCAGTGATTATGTACCTTGCTCCAGTGTGCTTTCTTGGTGGGTTTATAGGTCCCACGAAGTCAATGGCCCATTTCTCAAATGTTTGTAGGGTCAGCTGCAGTGCTAGAGGCATTTCATCTCTTCTGGATGGTTTCCCAACTCTTTGGCATACATCACAGGCTCTGTAATAGTCCTTAGCATCTCTATGTAAGGTAGGCCACCAAAGGCCAACTCTAGGAACCTTATGTGATGTTTCTTTTCTTGTGTAGTGTCCTTCTGTGATTCCTTCATGAGCTTCTGTGAGAATCAATGGTCACTCTACCTCAATAACACACCTCCTTAATATCTCATCAGGTCCCATCTTGTATAGTTGTCCAACTATAAGTGAAAATTATGTAGCGCACACTACTAGTTGTTTCTTCTGGGTGATTGTGTACTCACTGGGTGCCATTCCTATGGACAGGAACTAGACTATCTCAGTGAAGTGGTCATAAATATTTCTAATCACCAACAATTGTGCATCCGACAGTGTATCCTCCAAACTAGTGTGATATTCTCCATGTTCCAACCTCGACAAGTGGTCAGGACCTTTGTTCATTCTCCCTAGTTTTACTACGATCTCAAAATCATATTCCTAAAATAGCAGAAGCCATATGCATATTCTCTCCCCCAACACTGACTTGTTGACTAGGTATTTCAATGTGGAGTGATCAGTACAAATTTTAAAGTGTCCTCCCAACAAGTAGTGGCAAAATTTCTGAAGTGCATACACCATGGCTAACCCTTCTCTTTTAGTGGTGGTGTAATTAATCTCAATTGTGGATAGTTTGCTGCTAGAAAAATCTAACGGATGGTCAATATCTCCTTCCCCAGGTTGTTCTAACACTACTCCTAAGGAAATAGAAGACACATCCACATGCACATGAAACTCCTTGCTCCAATCTGGGAAAACCAGAATAGGCAGAGTAACCATTTTCTATTTCAGTGTGTCGAAGCTCTGTTGGCATTCTTCTATCCAGCGAAATTGACAGTCTTTCTTCAAAATCTTCTCCATGGGTGTTGTAATATGGTCATATCCTTTAATGAACTTCCTATAATAACTTGTGTGTCCCAGTGCAGTGCGCAACTATTTGACTAAAGTAGGCGAGGGTAGATCAACTATAATGGAAATTTTAGATGGATCTACTAGCAATCCCTTCTTGCATACAATATGACCTAACAACACTCCAAATGGTGAGAAGAAGATGCACTTCTTCAGATTCAAAGAAATTTGACACTGTCTGCATTTTTCCAACATTAGCCTTAAACATTCAATATGATTTTTCAACAAACTAAAAACAGTCCAATCATCAAAGTATGCTTCTAGAAATTTATGCAGAAACTCTTTGAATGCTTTGACCACCACCCTGGAAAAGATGGTTGGGGCATTCTTCAATCCAAACGACATCATTGTATACTAGTAGGATCCCCATTCTGTGGAAAATGTGGTCTTATGGTGATCTTCCTTGGCAATCTGGATCTGATGGTATCCTAAAAATCCATATGTAAAAGAATATACCTCCTGGCCTCCCACATTATCTAACACTTCGTCAGTAAATGGCGTAGGGAAGGGGTCATGCAAAAAGGAATCATTCATCTTCCTGAGATATATGCAAATCCTAATCTCTCCTGTCTTCTTGTCTTGTACTACCATAGGGCTAATCCAATCTAACTCTTCGACAGGTTCTATAATTCCTACTTCCAGCATTCTGTTGAGCTCAATTTTCACTTTCTCCTTATATTTAGGGTTCAATATGTAGTGTCTTTGTTTGATTGGTATTGCATCTAGCTTCAAAGGGATCCTCATCTCTCCCATAGGCCCTTTAATGCCCTTCATATCAATGGACTTGGTCGGAAACAAGTCCTGATATTCATGCAATAACTCAGTGATCTTGTCAATAGTGGCAACATCCCAATAATATCCAACATTTGCAAGATTTGTTGTTTTCTCTGTTCCAATATTGACTTTCTTGATCTTGATCGGTTGTCCAATAAATGGTATCTCAACTCCTGCTCCTTCCACATCTCGTTGGCCTTCTGTTTCGGCAATGTTCACCTTCCTAGGATCATCGTCCTCATCAGCATTGATGTTGTAACAGCCTTAAATTTTTTGGAGAGGCGCAGTCCATTCATCCTATTCTTGCTCCAAAGGGAGGCTAGGTGCCTCCTCAAATACTTTATGTCTTACAGTATGTAATGTTTGATATACTATAGGATATTGGCTTTCGAATAAAAATGTGGTGACAAAGTTATGAGTCATACCTTCCCACTCTGCAGTGATGAGGCGCAGCTCTGCTTGAAGGTACCAGTTGATAGGGGTTGTGTCCAGCATGTTAATGAATTTTTTCACCCACTTCTTTTGAGGAAGGGCTCTCCAGGCTTCCTCACAACTTCTCACATGGTATTTTGGCCAACTTCGACCTGTGTACCTAACTTCACATCCTTCTACTTGTGTTGAGAACTGCATTGTCATCAAAGTATGACAATGTACCTAGTCTGTAATGTTTTCTTTATGCATCCCCCACCATCTTGTTGGTGTGGCTTTCAAGGCCTCATCCATTGCCAACAAGCATTGTTGCAGTGGTACACTTTCTTCAAATTCCAATAAGAATGTTTCAAATGGATTCAGACCATCAAAGGTGGGTAAGTTACTTACTGTTGTGTCGATCTAGCGTACTTCCCTGGTTAATCTAGCACATATCCTTGTAGATACTTCATACATTTTGTTATACCAGTTCTCTAGTGCTTCTTCTGAGTCTGATGAACATGCACTATCACTTCACCAGCTCAAATTTCCATCTGTCGTAGGATAATGTAATCTTATTGTCTGGCTATTGATTTATATATGTTTTCCAGTTCATATGCACGGTCTTCTTCTCTGATGGGCTCAATGTATCACAGACCTTCATCAGGATCTAATGGTGTAATGACCCTAAGGCCATCTCCTTCAAATGTCATTCATCTTTTCTTTAAATCAACAAGAGTGGAATTATTGAAAGCCCAATCAATTCCTAACAACACAGGATAAGGACAACTATCATCAACTATCTCAATTACCTCAAAGTCTGAAAATTTCCTTACTTCGTCGATGTCCACAGGGACATGTTCCAGTATTCCAAAGGGGCTTATTACCTACTCATTGGCCATCCTAAGCCTGATAGGGGAATAGATCAAATTTTTTTTCCCATCAGTGCCCAGGTTTTCTTTGTCATGACATTGACCTCCGACCCTAAGTCGAGGACCACATAGTGTATATCATATTCTCCAATCTGAGAATTCAAGTGTAATACTGTATTTTTCCTTCTCTTCTTGGATAGTTTATGTATTTATTTATTCAATAAAGGATCTAGCCTTCCTATCTCATACTTTCTGACAAAATTTTGTAGTTCTTATATATATTTCTCGTCTTTAATCAACTCTATAAATGTATACAAGAAACTGACAAGTTTACTTGCCTCTTTTCCATCTTCGGGTGAAGCAGAATGATCAAATTTTAGAGGCATTCCACATTATTTGACTTTTGGTCATGTCTTTGGTGAAGAACCTTGGTCTCCCCTGAATTCTCTTCTTTCCTTCTCAAACATTTATTTTTCTTTATTTGCATCAAAAGTTTGTGTCTTCTTTGCAGCTTTCCTGATTCCTGATTCTTCTGTAGTCTTTCCTTGGGTCATTTTATCTTCTCCTGTAACAATGCCTCCTTGAGTGATAACAACAACTCTAGGGTCCTCTCCATGAGGTTTCACTTTGATTAATTGTATCTGCGGGTTTTGCTGAGGTCCCCGTTTCTCTTGAAGTTTAGCTAGCAATGTTGGACATTCCTCGATAACATGCTCGAAAGAGTTGCAATAGCTACAAGTGGTACAAGGGTTCTGACAATCCCTTTCCAAGTGTCTAGGCTATGTGCAGTTATAACAAATTATCTATCCTCGACCTCGACCCATACCTCGTCCTCTTCCTCTTCCTCGGAATCCACCACGAGGGTTGAAGTTTCCTCTCCCAGGTGAGTTATACTGCATAGTGTTTCCTTCTTGTTGTACTTCACCTTGAATCTTATATATATCCCTTGACCTTTCATGCATGAGATCGTAAGCCCTACAATCCCTATCATCATGTCCCATAGACTTACAAAACGTGCAATACAAATTTGTGGGTGTCTGAATGTATTTTTGCATGTAATAGCACTCACCAGGGTGATGTCTATTTCTGCATACCTCACACCAGGGTAGGGTAACTTGTTTCAAAGTGCTCGAAGCTCCAGAGACCAAGTATTCATGGAATAGGGGACAATGTTCCTTTTCATGGCCTTCTGACCTGCATCTGACACACCAGATGTCTTCTCTTTTATCGTTTCCCTTGTCTTTCTTCATATCTTCGACCTGTAGAGACAAACTAGTTAGCTGACTCAAGATTTGAATCATACTTGAGTTGGATTCTACCATAGGGGTTGATTCTAGCTTCATGGTGATCTCTAGTGCCTCAACCTGTGAAGAAATCTTCTGTTGCATCAGAGGAACTCTGATGTGTGGTAAGAGGGAAGCAATGAACCATTCCTTGTTTTTCTCATCTGGGATTTGAAAACTCAAATGGCCTGTCAAGGTCTTGAATCTCTGATCGAACTCCTAGACCGGTTCATATATTCTCTGTTTGATTTCTTTCAGTTTTGTAATGCACTACGATTCTGACTTAGGTTTCTTGAATTCATCAATTAGTGAAGTCTTAATGGTAGTTAGCAATTTAGGCGTAGTGCCTTGGACAAATTTCATATACCAGCTCAGTGTGTGATCGCTTAGGGTAGTGTTGAACTGAGCTTGTTTAACAGCTTCATCAGTGATATTATTAATGCTCCACACAGCTTCATAGAGAAACCATTGTTTTTCAGGGTCTTCAAATGCATCTCCTCTAAAGGTGGGTAAGCTCATCTCGTCTTCCATATATCTCCCTAGGTTTCTGGACTAAGTATGTGGCAGACTACTAGTGACAGTGCTTTGAGTGCTCCAGTGACTCTGATTACTCTAATTGCTTAATGTTGCTAAAACAACAATAGGATTAATAGTACTTACTTTGAAAATCGACGCAGTTCCTAAAGGTTCTAGTTCTTCTTGGCGAGGCTCCTTTGAATGCTCCTCGTCTGTCATATCTGCCTCTTCTCCATTGTAGAAACCCTCATCCCCATAGTTTTGCTTAAACACGTTCACAAGAGGAACTTCTCTGAACACCCTCCCACTACATGTATGTCCAGCCTCTATGTCACTATCACTGTCTGAATTCTTGAACATTAGCCTTTTCGGATCCATCTTTATCCTGTATCTTCAAGATGTTCTTCTCATGTGTTATAACCCTATAATTTATAGGATCATCTGGTGACTGGAAAATTTTTCACTATTTGATGTATGTTGTCTTGCAAATAATATTTCATTCCTACAAATTATTTTCAAAAAGAAAGAAAAAAAAAGAAAAGAAAGAAAAAGAAAGAAAAGAAAAGAAAGAAAAAGAAAGAAAAAGAAAAAAAGAAAAAATGAGAAAAAAGAATAAAAGAGGGCATAAAAGAAAATGGATAAAAGCCCCATGCAATAACAATGACTTGATCCATACAGTTTAATCATGGTTAAGTCTCTTTAAATTTATGTTGATAGGTCTAGTGAATAAGCCTAGCTAAACTGTCTAATCTTAACCAGGTAGTTAGGTTAGCCAGTGAATAAATTTGATCAAACTATTCAATCTTGATCAAATAGCCCCAGGGTAGAGTAATTCCTTAGCTCAACAGTCTAATATGGGCTAAATGTGTAGTTAGGTAGGTTAGGACATAGGTTAGCCAGTTTTTCCTTCAATAAATATGCTTGATCTTCAATAAACATCCATGATTTGATGTTTGGGTTATGTTTCCTAACCACTTGGTGACAAAAAGCAAAGGGGAGCAGCAAAAAACCCACAAAAAGAGCAATATCCTAAGTTTGTGCTACACATATTTGTTTGCACCCACCGAATAAAGAGTGCACTAAGATAGACGGTTGATCTAGCGGCGCGTAGATCAATGGTGGACAATGATTCCAGACCCCCTCGACCGTTCTACCTTTAACGGTGGGGGGGGGCGGGTCCGATATGGTGAATAAAGAGCATGCTAAGATCAACGGCTGATCTAGCGATGCTTATATCAATGGTGGACAACAAATTTCGGACCCCCCAACCGTTCTAGCTTTAACGGTGGGGGGGGTCCCATGTAGATACTAAAGTGAGCGCATAAATCAATGGTGGATCCAGCGGTGCTTGGATCTATGGTTAGAAGGAGATCCCGGACCCCCCAGACCATCCTACCTTTAACTTTGGGGGGGGGTCCGATATAGGCAGTTTTTTCGGTGGGCCCCCATCCTAACGTGTCAACAGCATATGGCGATACCCCTCACTCCAAACCAGTTATCGCCACTTACCCCCTCACTCCAAACCAGTTACCGCCACATCCCCCCTCCAACATACCGCCATACTAGTATTCCTATACCACCACCGTTGCATAAAGTCACATCCCACTACCCCTCCTTGCAAGTCTCGTCTCATAAATCTGTTAGCTTGTCCCCTCCTTGTGCCCATTACAGGTCATGTCTCACTCCCCTATCTTCCAATCACCTCCCTCCATGTCATCCTGGTGCACCCGTCACCCATTTTTCACCTGCCACCTCACATTTCAAGCGATCTGTTGCCCATTTATTACAGGCTAACATACTCGTTAGTCTGTTGACCTATCCCCCATTCCCAACGGATACCCGTTTACTCAAATTTAACCCTATTTCTTCCATTCGTGCAATGCTCACACTCTCTGTGCACTAGAAACTCATTTCCCTCACCTTTGTAACCATTTGCACAACCATAGCCATTACCTACTAACATTTTTTTTCAGTGTGCAGGTACCTGTTGAATCAATGGCGCTAAAATCCAAAAGATCAAAAGTCGAGGAAAATCCTTTCCTCCTACCTCCTATCGATCTCCACTAGATTCCATTAGCTGATAAAGATTACCTTATCACAGAGACCAGGTGTGAATTCGACTTTGCAAAAATTGCAAACATGGTTTAAAGATACCTTCATATATTAAAGCGATGAGATTGGACTCTGGGAGTCCAATCTCCCTCTATATATATTTCCCCAAGTCCACCATTTTTCAAAATTCGCCCTCAAATTCCAAGTGCATTACCTCCCTGATCAGAGAGCCATAGTATCATCTTCTAGAGAAAATATTTCCTCCATCACACCCGAGGCCATCGATCAAATGATGCAGATACCTAGAGCCGAATCTCGTTCTCCCCTCACCATGGAAAGTCTCACAAAAATGTACCAGAACCTGTCGTTTCCTTGAAGAGCTCAGATTTTCGAGCTTTTCCATCCCCAGGCTGCCTAATTCCCAAAGAAAACTCCCCCTTACCACTCCTCCATATTTTCAGAAAGGGGCAACCAAATTATTTCATCATTATGTTGTTTGCTCAGCTATTTTCTAGACGAATCGGTGGATGAACCCATATTGGGTTTCCTATCTATGTTTTCTGTTGAATAAAAGGCCACCATCCAGTTCAATTACAACACCTTTCTGGAAGAGAATATCCACGATCAGTTGTTCAAATTCCCCACGGAGGGCATTTTTTGGTACTCTTCTATACTACCCTACATGTTCACCTTCTTTGGAGCAGACAGACTCTCTCTCCCTATGCAGAAAATGGACCAGGATGGCAAACCACAGGCTATAACCTCTTGGACTTCGCTGCTCAGAATAAACTCCACAGAGTTTGATTTCAAATAGGTTTTCGAGTAGTTTTACCATCTAGTGGTAAGCATGCTCAGTGTTAGACCATAACCAAGGATAAATGAATATGTTTAGAGAATCTTACACCTCTCAGACCTCGCCAAGACTGGAGATTGGTTCCTCTATCAAAATCACACATAAATCAAGGTATATGGGTGTGAGTTAGCTCCATACAAATTTCCCATATATTTTCTTGTTAGGATATTCTCCCTGGAGTATATTAGACAAATGATAAATTTGAATGATATACATTTTGTATCTCTGAAGAAGAAACAACAGATGAGAATCAAAGGGTAGATAGGATAGTTTATCTGCAGCAGTTGAGCTGTTGGGGAAGAGGTAGATAAAATATAAAGGAAATAAAATTCAGTACTAGTTTCACCTGGCACTATGATCCATGTGGGATCATTGCATAGATGAGATCGAAGAACAAAAGCTCTTTGTATGCTCACATACTCAAACACGAAATTGAGAAATATGTGAACCATACAGAGTGGGAGGTGAACACCCTGGAAGACACTGAACAACAGTCTCCCTTAACCATGATCTCATAGACTACCACTCCATAGGTACCAAAGGATAAAATAATAAGGAAGGAGGTCTCTCCTTCAGTCACTGAATTGTCAGCAGAGGATTTCCAAGTATACACTAAAAGGCCTAAAACCACCCACACTACTCACAGGTCTGGAGAGGAAGAGACCATGTCTACCAAGGTAGTCGAGGGAGAACGTACACCACTTCTTCTGAGCAGCCATCAGAGGATGTCTACTTCTTCCTCAAAGAATAAGATTGATACCACTGTGACCACTCAACCTCCACAGGGATCTGTAAAGCTGAGCATTTTTGAGAAATATTATTTGATTAAGAAGAAAAACCAGATGCTGACCAGTAACACCTATGCTCAGTTCTGGAAGTAAACGTCAACAACACAACACAGGTTTCTCTCCGCGTTTGACACTAAAAAGGGAAGAATGCACATGGAATTTCTGCAAGCACAGGTTCCCCATCCAAAATAGATCACTGACTACAAAAGATCAACTCTTGAATTTGATGCCAAACAAGTTCATCCAGCTGACTAGATGGATCTGCATAGGCAGACTGGAGAAATGGTTTTCTCCACATTATCTCGTGCTTCCATTACTGCTGCAAGATTATAGGTCTCTCTAAACAATGTTCATACCCAATTGAAACTGGAGAAAATGTCTTCCTTTGCAATGGATAACAGGATAAAATCCTTAGAAGAGTTGGTGCTCAAGATTGGATATGACCCCTCAAATGTGAAAGTAGCTGAGGATCTGCTCAAGAAAAAGAATGTTGACATTGCATATATGAGGAAGCAATTGAAATTGCCAGCTACAGAATATTCACAGGCCAAAGAGATAGTTGAGACAGAAGGGGAGAAAGAGGAATTGCTCAATCTAATCATGGAACAGAACGCACAGATAAAGGAAATGGAGGTAGATTTGGAAAGGTTGTTGAAGGAGAAGGAACAACCAACACCTATTGAATTCATTCCACTGAGTGCATTTTCTCTCACAGTAGTTAGCACACCAATTGTATCAACAACCACTACAGCGGAAATTCCATCATCCACCCCACTGATAGCCCTGGAAAAATATGTAGAGCTAGCAAAATCAATGGAGGAGATGTCCCTGCAAGGAACATAAATTAGCAGACTGAAAAACGAGGTTGAGAATCTCCAGGAGCTTAAATCTTCCTACTAGACAAGCTACAACATTGAGAGGCAAGCATCGGAAAAACTCAAGCAGGAAATACAATAGCTTCATAAACGAACAGTGGGAGGCAAAACACTAGCAGAGGCTAAGGAGAAAATTTGGACAGATATCTCCAAATCCATAAATGAAATATGGCCCATGGTGCAAATCATGTTTGAGATACATGAAATGGTGTTGATGAGTAGGCAAGCCATCGACAAGATAAAAGAAGAGTTGGGTGAAATTCCCACTGAAGCTAATAAAATCATTAAGTTTATGAATTCAAAAACTAAGGAAGAGTAGGAAGACCTGAAAGTTGAAGACATAACAGAAACTATCCTCG
>ML809542.1:115918-126795 GCA_009831015.1 Picea engelmannii | reverse complement strand
GGGAGAGAGCTACCGGATGACAGTACCAAAAATGAAAATGGAGGTGGTGGTACTACAGAGCCGGATATGGGGACCCTAGAGGCAAATTTCAGAGGGTGTGACTGGAGATGCAATTGAGATTCAAAGGGAATGATTACATGCCAGTGTTGATTATATATCTGAAGGGGTTGCACTGATGTATGATGACCAAGTACCTGCACACATGAAAACCAAATGCCCGACGTGAACAATATCTGAAGAGAATCAAACATACAAGCATTTATTTGATAATTTTGAACATGAGCATGCATACCTGGACGGGGTATGGAGAAAATGGCTCCCCAGGGGATAAGGATGAAAAGTGGCCTGGGGACTGTTTTGATGTAGAGGATGGGGTACTGACCTTGTGGCTGAAGACAGATCGAAAAACGGACACCCAGAGCTCCCGGAATGGGGTCTGGAAGTTTGGCAAAAATGACTATATATAGCTATAGGGCCCACATTGCCACCTCATTTGTACCTGCTATCAGAGTGATTGGACAAGAGATATTCAAAGGAGATTTGGAGATTTCTGGAGAACAAGGCAGTCGATTCAGGACCAGTGAGCTTTAGGTTAGTGGTCTGATCGTCCTGCATAGAATCATATTTTTCTTTTTGTGGGCAGGGTCGTACAGGGAGTTTTGTGGGTGTGGGCCCCCCAGTGCATCAGCGATCCATAAATATGTGCGCATGGGTGCGTTCCTATTATCTGATAATCCATGCACGGGTGTTTCCCAAGGGGGAAAAAAGGTGTGCATTGTATGTGCACCTGTTAGCTACACAGTTGCACATGGGTGCGCAGTTGTGTGGCGGACAAGCGCGTTGTGATGCGCGCCTATGTACGTGACAAGGGAAAATGAAGGCGCCTCTGTATGGCAGACAGGCGTGAATTCATGTGTGTCTGTGGGATGAATAAGCACACATGTGTGAGCACCTGTGGGGTGAACAGGCATGCATGTTTGCACGCCTGTGGGTTTAAACAACCACGCCTTGGAGGCAAGGCTAACAGGTGCAAAACTCATCTTTTTTGGAGATTTTAATGTGTTTATGGTCAAGATGGTTGATCTAGGATTGGATTTATGTGGTTGCAGGTGAGTATTGGGATGATGTTGGTTCATTGTCGAGAGTGGGACTGGTCACAGCTAAGGGAGGCTGTGGCTATTGAGGAGCCAACAGTTCATGCTACTTTGGTAGCTTGTGGGCTGCTAATGTTTTTTGAGTGCCCCTTGATCCAGGCCTAGGAGTACCTTGTACAGTTCTTGATCCAGATGTGGAGTCCAGATATTCATTGTCTTATGGTGTGAGGTGAGAAGCTAGCCTTCACTGTGGTGGAGGATGTGTACTTTCTGATTGGGCTCCCTTTTCGGGGAACGCCCCTACCGGCGAAGCCTGTATTACCTGGGGACGAGTAGTTGGATACCTTTGGCTGGAGGTATTGTTCGAGAGATGACTTTATGTCAGGCTCTGTAGTGAGTATCAGGGTGATGGATGCTTTGGTTCACCGCTGTGTAGTAGTGATGGTTGTGAGGGTTTATGGGTCCCTTGTGACTTAGTGGATCAGTGGTGGTTAGCTAAGGATTATGGGGATTGATGTTGCATGCCAAGATGGTAGGGAAGCTCGACAGGTGTCAGGTTGCAGACTCAAGGGACTTTGCCTTTGGGTCCATCTTGGTGGCATGGTTCTTGGAGAGGGTGTCGATGTTGCGCCCTAGAGTTTTATTGGGCGTACCTGGTGTGCGAGAGCCACGACTGATGCGGTGGTCATGGATTTTGATTCACCACAGTGGTGGTGAGGGTGGCCATTTTTTCATAGCCGAGGCTACACAGGTGTGGCAGCAAATGTCGTAGATCATACTGCAGTATCCATACTGTGGGGTTGACTTCTGGGGTGATCCGGATATGGTGTTACCTCCGAGAGAGGAGTTTGACCACCGAGGTAGGTTTGTGATTTGTTTGATATGTTGATATTTGAGATAGTATGACCTATGTATTATGTATATATGGATGTTGATGCTATCCTTTGTTTGTTTGTATGTGCAGATGTGGGACCTCGCAGGAATGAGGTTGAGTTTGTGAGAGAGTCAGCTTGTGAGGGGCCGATGAGGCCTCCGCGGGGGGAGCCACGAGCGGGGGAGAGACAACGGCATGAGGATTTTGAGGTGAGACCAGCTAGTGAGGAGAGAGCGACTAGGAGACATCATTTCGATTATCCTGGTGCAGGACCATCAAATGCTCCTCCAGCTGAGGCCGGGGGAGATTTTGAGGTTATTTTCCGTCGCTTGGAAGAGATGCTACAGGGAGTGCCTGAGGGCATGTGGTCGCACATCCAGGACAAGGGCATCCTGGAGCAGTGTGTGGGAGTTTTGCTGATGTGGTGGACTATGGTTCAACGAGCAGCAGTAACAGGTGTTGCGATGACCAGGTGGTTACCTCCAGGTCCGGAGGGACCGATAGTGGGCGGGGCACCACCCCCTGAGGGAGGACCAGTAGGTGGTGCTCTAAAGGCACCATGAGTGTCTCTCTATGTATTTTTTTATATTATATATAGGCTGGTGAGCCCATTTTGGTGTAGTGACACCAGTTTTGTATCGAGGTGCTTCACTAGCCTGCAGATTTTGTATACGATGTATTCTATGTGTATGTAAACATTTTGATGGCACTGGCAACCAATTTATATATATATATATATATATATATACATTTTGGGGTCTTTGTGATGTTCATATGTGTCTGAAAATTTTTGTTTTTTAATTTTATGATGTCTAAACTATATATGTTGTGACAAGCTCTTGATGTTTTATGTGTGTGTAAAGGTATCTTGATGTGATATATGCCAATTGAGTATAATGTTAGCTAGGTTATCTGTGATTTGATTAAATTGTCTTGGAATATGTGTAAATGTATTGAAATCAAAATGTCGAGATAAAAGTCTAACTTGCAGGTATTTGTGAAAGAGGCAAGGATCATGGACACGGTACACATTGTTGAGTTGGAGGACGACTAGTTGGGAGTCAAGAAAGACGCTAAGGTGATGAATACGATGATGATGGGCATCAGCGAGGAGGCCAATGATGGAAGTGTACTCAGCTTGGTTGTTGGTTGTTGAACCCAAACATATGCCGCTAGAGTGGAGCAGTTCATGTGAGGGGGAATAGAGGGCCTAAGCTGCCGAAGCGAGATTTTGTGTCCAACGGCTGGCGCCATCAGTGTAACTGATGTGGTAGGACGATGGAGGAAGCATCTATTAAGAACACAGATGATAGTTTAGACGTGGGGTATGGGAAAAAGAAAGAACACTAGAAAAGAAATAACCTATTGTAGAATGGCTACGCTTAGGTGTAAAATTTCTTTAAGTATAACCCGTTGATGGGTTCTTTGAGAGAGAGGCCCTCGGGAGAAGCCAATATGTAGGCACCTTTAGTGAGGCAATTTTGGATAATGTAGGGGCCATGCCACAGTGACTCAAATTTTCCATGACCGAGGGTATCATGAGCAATATCATAAGAAAGGACGAGGTCACCTTCATGAAATGAGCGAAGGTTGACATGGCGATCAAAGGTGTATTTTGACCATTTTTTGGCTGCCTCATTGTTCTATAATGAAGATCAACGATCTTCATCCAAGGACACTAAGTTCAGAAAACGCTGCTCCATTGGAGCAATGTCGGGTAATAGCTCAATTGCAGTGCGTAAGGTGGGAATTTTGCACTCGATAGGAAGAGTGGCCTCGACTCCATGGACTAGATGAAATGCTGTGAAACCAGTGGTCATTTTCATGGCTGTACGATAAGCCCATAGTGCAGAAAATAACATATGATGCCAATTGGTATTACGTTTGTTAATCATGCGCTGTAACATGGTTTTGAGGACCTTGTTAACTGCTTTGACCTATCCATTGGACTGAGGGTAATATGGTGAGGAAAACTCGTGGGAGAATCCTAACTGGGATGAGAGTTCGACGAAAATCTCATTCTCGAAATGTTTCTCGTGATCAGAGACTAGTTGGAGTGGTACACCAAAGCGGGATATGATATGTTTAAAGAAAAAACATGTTGCAGTGTCAGTGATGTTGTTGAAGGTAGGCATGGATTTAGCCCATTTTGTGAAGTAATCGACTGCAACGATGATGTATTTGTGTCCATTGTTGGTTGGGGGATTACAAGTCATGAAGTTGATGCCCCATTTACAAAAGGGGCTGGCAGTAATGACTGGGTGGAGAAGAGCGGGTGGTGCTTGTGCTTTGTTGGTGTAAAGTTGACATTTATCGCATCGCTTCATGGCATGACTATAATCATGAAACAATGTAGGCCAAAAATAACCTACTTGGATGAGTTTCTGAGCAGTGGACATCTCCGAGAGATGGCCCTCGCATGCACCGCTATGGCAGTCATTCAAGACTCTATCAGCCTCGTCAATAGTCAAGCATCGACGGAGTATGGTGTCAATCCCTCGTTGATATAATATATCTTTGATGAGGAGATAGCGGGGGGCCTGGTGGTGAATATGACGGCGATCATCTCGTGAGAGGTGGTTACCAAAATTTTGGGTTCGGAGGTAGATGAGGAGGTCGTCGTACCAAGGATCATCCAAAGTGATATAAAAGAGATGTTCATCAGGGAAGTCGGTATTGATGGGGGCACTGGTAGTATTGGAGGGGAAGGCTGTGACAAGTTCGGCGAGGATGAGAGATTTCTTGCTCTTGGGTGTTGAAAATTTGAGATCATACTCCTGAAGGATAATGATCCATCGAGAAAATTTGCCATTAATTTGCCGACGACTAAGCAAGTACTGCATGGAGTTGGAATCCACTATGACTTTGGTTGTGCGAAGCAAAATGTAATGGCGCGGTTTCTGGACTGCGAGGATGATTGCAAGGGCTAGTTTCTCTTTGTGATTATACTTCAAGGGTGGCCCTGAGAGGTTTTTAATAATGTAGTAAATGACATGATCATGATCATCATCGTCGATTTGGATGAGAACTCCTACTACTGAGACAGTTGATGCTGATATGTAGAGGATATAGTCACAATTATAGTCGGGTGAACTAATTAAAGGGGCGTTGGAGAGTGTTATTTTAAGATCGTCGAACACTTTTTGGGCCTGTTCATCCCAGTGGAATGAGATTTCATGGTGTAGTAAGCGAAGGAAACCGTGTGCTCGAGTGGCATAGTCTGGGACAAATCACCTTAAAAAGTTAGCTTTTCCTTGTAGGCTCTGGAGTTGGCATAAATTCCAAGGGGGTGGAACTTTTGTGATGGCCTGGACTTTGAGGTGATCCATGGTAATACCTCTTTGGGAAATGAAGAATCCAAGGAGGTGCCCGGTAGTGACGTAGAACACACACTTGAGGGGGTTTAAGTGAATGTTGTACTAACAACACCGTTGGAAGATGATCCATAAATCATCAAGATGTTGGGTACGTTTTTTGGATCGAGCTGTGAGATCATCCAAGTATGTGAGGATGATATGAGGTAGATCGTGAAAAATGTATGTCATAGCCCGTTGAAAAGTTACGCCAACATTTTTTAGGCCAAAAGGCATGATACGATATGCAAAAGTACCCCAAGGGGTGGTGAATGCAGTTTTGTATTGATCGGCTGGGTGGATTTTGATTTGGTTATAGCCAGAGAAACCATCCATGAAGGATAAAGCCTTGTGGCCTAGGTAGTCGTCAATAATCTGATTGATGAAAGGCGTTGGAAATTTGTCTTCGGGACAGGCGTGATTGAGATCGCGAAAGTCCGTTCACACCCAGATAGTGCCTTGTTTTTTGTTAACGAATACAGGGTTGGAAACCCATGAGGTATAGGCTATGGGCCGGTAGATGAACCCAGTCGTGCGTAATTTGTCAATCTCGGCTTTGATAGTCGTGGCTTTGGACAGGTGTAGCGGTCGTTGTTTTTGGTAAATTAGTGTGATATCAGGCCAGGTGTCTATGCGATGTTCAACAATAGAGGGATCAAGGCCAGGCATCTCTGTGTATGACCAGGCAAAAATATCCTGGTATTCTTGGAAGAGGGATTTATAGGCGGTGATTTCTTGAGGGGTGCATGTGGCGCCAATGGTGATTTCCTCGACAACTCCATTTTTTATGGAAATATCGATTTTGATGGTGGGGGAGATGTTGGCCATATTGCCTTCTTCAAAAGCATCAAGGGCAGGGATGGGGTTATTGAACCAGTTGATATGCCCTGATGGGATAAAATCCTTGGTTTCGACTACATATATGGGGTGTTGGTTAGGACGCGTGAAGGATTCCTGTGGAAAGAAGAGTGCTCTGTGGTGTAGTGCGTCCCATGGGTAGTCGGGGGTGGTTAATTCCTCGAGTATGTCCTCGTCATAGTGGAATTGGCGAGAGTACAAGGGATCTAAAAGAGTGATATCGGTGACTGTTGCCATGTGGTTATTCTTTTGTGATGAAGAAGCAGGGGAAATGATGCAATGAGATTGCGATGGTTCACTCGACATAAACCAAATATCAAGGTACTGAGGAGTACTAGTGGTGGTTGGGCATAAAATTTCTGTGGGGAAATGAATGGGAGAATTGGGTGGATTTGGGGGTAAATCCTCATATAAGTCATCCAAGAACCACGGAGGAATAGGGAGTGCTTTTGGTTCAAGAGAAATGATATGAAGAGTCTCTAGTGATGAGGTAAGGTTAATCATCGATTCTATAGGGGGTGCAGGGGTTTGAATCAGGGTCAGTTGGCGTTGCCTGTATTCAATGATCATAGGACATTGATATGTAAAATGATCTAAGGATTCACATAGAGAGAAAGGGCATCTCATGCGTTCATTGACTGAATTCGTGACATAATGGATGTCAGTGATGTTTGGTGGAGATGATGTAGCTGGATTGGGTTCGTGCTGGAAGCTTTGGCGTACTGCGACTAATGTCTGTCGGAATTGAGGTAGCGTTGGGCAATGGTGTGTATAATGGTCAAATTCTGAACATATGGCGTAAGTGAATTTGGTTCACATCCCTTTGCTACTTACGTTAGGGGAGATAGCGGCAGTACTTGCTAAAGTGACGAACGGTGATGGTGTTTGATTGAGTTGAATCAGGTTACGTAACTCGGGTAGAGATGGGAATTTGTTGGTGGGGTGTCCATATTTCTCACATAGCGTGCATGAAGGTTGGACACGTGGGGGAAGTGGAGCAGTGGGATCCTTCTTATTTTGCCTGCCCCCAGCTATGGTAGGGAGGTTAGTGAGTGGGGGTGTAGAGGGTATGGTGGGAGTGAGTATGGGAATCTGCATGGGGATTCCTTCTATTTGGGGGGGGAGGGATGGTTGAGGAACCATCTCTAGTGGATGTAAATACCAAACTGGGATTGCCAACACCATATTAGGGAGAGTAAGCATTGCATCCACTTGGAAATCTTTTACGCCTGGTGGAGGGTAAAAGAAGGGGATTTGAGTAATGGCTTGGGAAACTGTTTCCCAAACTGGGATATGGCCTTGGGGTGAGGTGAAATAGTGAACTAATGGAGCCGACGAGTTCGTAGGAGGCTCATGAGGGGGGGGCTTTGTGACTAGTGAGATGTCAAATATAAGAGAAGCCTCCCTGGGAGGGAGGGTATCCTCAATGTCAGTTCCTTTGGATGATATGACACATACTTGATTGGAAGGATGAAGGAGCGGTGGTGCACCATAGTAAGTTCCTAACAATGATGGGTCTTTGAAAATCCCGAGCCCCATTTCGATGAGTGGGTATGCTTCGTGATTAGTATGGATGAGAGGGAGAATGTTATCGATGTTGGTAGAAGGGTTAGGCTCATAATGTGAAACTTGATCAATGGTAATGATCTTCTCATTATGGGGGAACATCATGGTTCGAAAGACAGAAGAGGCAACTGCCTTCATAGCGTACATGTAGCTATGACCGAATAAGATATTTTAATCGAGTGGGGCATTGATAACTTCAATTTCGATGAGAATGGTTTTTCCCCCAAGTTCTACAGGGACATTTTGGAAGAGCCCTTCGGGAGAAGATGGTCATTTGTCATAAGCTCTTAAGGTAATGACAGATGGTATGAGTTCGGGGGAACCAAGTTTCTGCCATATAGACTTGGACATGATGCATGTGGGTGTGCCTTCATCGATGATGCATCGATGAACTGTAATGTTTTGAATTTTAACGGGGATTTGAAAAGCGATGAGAGTGGGGAGGTGAGGTTCTCCACTGTCGAGATCAAATGTAATGAGTTGGGTATCCGCGGGGTCTACTTCCCTCAAGGCAAAAAGTAATGACTTTCGTTGAGTGGGACAAGTTTGAAGTACTTCTAAGACTAACATGGCAGCTGGGGATTGTGCTAAGTCGTCGACCAAACTGTAATTATGAGTCACTCTAGCCTGCGGGTTGTGGACATTCATGCGTAATGGGATGCGAGGGATGAAAAGAGGTGTTTCCGTGTTAGGGCGAGGAATCACCAACGGGGGTCTCGTTGGTGCTGGGATTGTTTCTAGGGGAATGGGAGGAGACTTAACAGGTGCACGGTATTGACTACTACGTGTCTATAGAAGGACTTCTTCCTCACTAGTGAGGAGGATAGTGCGATCTGCAGGATTGTTCGGGTTGAGATATTGTCCCAACTATGGTGGGGTAGGCTGCATGTCCTATTGGGTGTTCATCAAACCCTAGTGCAGAATGGGATCTTGCAACATGGTTGGGGGAGGTTATTGTACGTATTGTTGTGGGGCCTGCTGAGGGGCAGGCGGTGCTGGAGGATGTGGTCCATTTCCTGAGTCTTTCATTCATTTAAAATCAACGATTTGGGGGCAGTGATGAGTATAATGACCAAACTCACTGCAAAGGGCACAAGGGAAGTTGGTTTGAATATTATTGTTATTTTTCCCTTGACGTCTATTGTTATTTCCCCCATGGGGGTTCTGATTCCCTTGGTTCTGGTTGCCCCCAGTAGGTTAGTTCTGTGGGGGGTGATTCCCGCCTTGACCTGGGTTGTCATTGTTCTGGTTTTTTCCTTTATTTTTGGCATTATTCGACTGATGGGTCAGATTTTCCGTATTCAACTGTTCAAAATTTTGATATTGTTGAATGGGAGAGGGTTGAACAAAATTCACCCCAGCGTGAGGGTGTCCTTTTGGTGGAGCCATGGGTGGTGGAGGACCAGGAAATGGAAAGTACAGATTCTATGGGGGTAATGATCTGTAAGGTATATAGGAAGGCGTGGCACTTTCGCTAGTACTTAGAGTATAAGCTGAGGTAGAGTGAGTACCAGAACTTGTTTGGATAGGTGCATGTATTGTGGGTGTCGGTGATGGTCCACTGATGGGTGGAGGAAGGAAAACAGGGTATGGTTGTTGATAAGGGGGTGGAGGATAATAAGGGGTTCCTCCATATGCCGACGGATATTGGGGTGTGCTATACATTGGTGGTTGTTGGGGTTGTGGACTGTGGTGTGTGGTATTACCAATCAATCCGTCTGTTGAGTGAGACATCCCAGGTTTTTCTTGGCCAAATGGCACGAGTTTTGGGAGATCAGGAAGTACTATGTACAAGTACCCTGATTGTGAATAGATGAGGTCGTATTGTTGAGCCTTACTGATGGTGTCTTCTTCCAATTGAGGGAAGGTGGAAGCCACATCTTTACTGAGGAGAGAGACAAGTGATCTGAGAAACCAATCAAGACATTGTTGTTTGGTGGTTTCTGCTTTGCACAAACTACGTCATCGATGCCAGTCATGGATGTGATCAGCAATATGTGTGGTTGAGGTTTGTTTGAAATTAGAGAGTAGTTCAAGACCATTGTCATGGCGGATTGGTAATTGGAAGAAGGTCAAAAATGTTTTGGCCAAGGACTTGAATCGCATGGGACCCTGACTTTTCGTCTACATACCATTTGGTTGATGGGCCAGTGAGTGTGCATTGAAATAATCGTAGTCGTATGGAATCATCCATAATGTTGTTGGAAGAGCACCATAAGTGGAAAGTCATGACATGGTTGGCAGGGTCATCCCCTGCCTTTCCTTCAAAATTGGGGATATCTGAAGGTAGTTAGGTAGGCATTGCAGGCCATGTGGGGTCATGCAATATAGGGTCATTTTTTAATTTTCTTAGATCTGGTATGTTGAGAGAGGCCAAGTATGGCATCTGTAGTGGTGGAAGATGATTAGTTCCAGCCATGGTGTGAGTGTGTTGTGAACCTGACCCTTGGGGGGGACTAGGTGGGTTTGTACTTCCCCCTTGAGAGGAAGTTGGCCCCCCTCTTCCATGTAAAGGAGAGAGAGTGGACTGTGGACCTTGGGAATTGGACCCAAGTAAGGTGGAACCAAGCAAAGCTGACCCTAAGACAGTGGCACTCACTGGAGTGTGTGAAGGTGGTTCCGATGAGTTGGCAAGACTAGTAAATCCCCCTAGAATAGGAGGGAGGTTTAGCAAGCGTCTGGAACGATGGGGGTTCTGTGAGTCCCCTATGATGTCCGACTAGCTGAGTGGATGTGTGCGAATTGTGGTGAGAGTAATAAATAAAAAAGAGCCTTTGTTTGCAATTTTTTGAACTTTACACCATATATATCTAAATCAAATGTAATCAGAAGTGCATCATACATAAAGTGTTTTGAGAAAGAGGCATATATGTGGGTAAGTGGATTTTGTCCACGTGAGGAAACAAATAAACAAATGCTCGTGTCCTAAAAGACGTAACGTCCTTCCTCTCAAAATAGCATTGGACCTTCCAATAGCACTCGACAATGGGGTCTGAAGCCACGGGAAGAGAAGCTAGTGAAGGATGAAGCGATCAATTATAATGAGGGGTAGAGGGGGAATATCTTGAAAGAACTGGCAATTTCCCAATAGCCACACAAAATCCGATCAAGGTGCACTTGCAGCCCACAATT
>ML809542.1:69265-96075 GCA_009831015.1 Picea engelmannii | reverse complement strand
CCCCCCCCTTTTAGTTGTCTTAGTAATTTCAACATAATCTCCCTAGAATTTTGTCTAATCTAATAAATCTTTGAAACTATCCTATATTGTAGATATGTGGGCATGTATGGGCCCTTACAAATCCTTAAATTTCCTAGGTTGTTTTCTCTAAAAATTTGAAATTATCCTAAGATTGTGCACATATGGGCATGTGTGGGTCCTTACAAATATTTTATATTATGTTTCAATAAGAAAACTAAGAGGTATTGGCCTCTCCTAAAATGTTTGATTTAGTTGAATGAAATGAGAAAACTAATAGGTATTGGCCTCTCCTAAATATTGATTTTGAGAGGGAGATTGAGATTTATTTGAACAAACTATTTTTCTAATTTCCAAGGTCACACTAAGGTGTGAGGAAAGAGAATACTACAAGATTGTTAAAATAGTCCCTAGTCTCGATTTAGTTTGATGAATTGAAAAAGAAGCAAGACTTGTATTTCTTTTAAGATTCAAATGCTACACTAGGCCATCCACATGGCAACCAAGGAAGTAAAATATGAAAAGGTTCTTTTCTTATCCCCCTAAGTGTCTGTGTGGGATACGTATATATTCAAGAATGAATCCAAAGCCTATTTTATGTGGATTTTACAAAGTGAATAAATTAAACCTAAGCTAGATGGTGAAAATGGGCTCAACAAGCCTTACAATCTAAAAAAAGAAGACTTGTGTGAAGCTATGCAGTGATACAATTGCACACAATGCACACTGTGCACAGTTGGTGAGTGTAGACAGTGCACAAAACTATGTGGTTCACATTCCTGTTAGACCTGAACCCATGTGCACATAGAGAAATGGCGGGCCAAAAGTTTTTAAATGAATTCATCCAACATTGGGTTGAATTGCAGTGTCTGAAGGGTAGACTAGGCCGGTTTTGGACCCTTAAAAGACCAGAAAGTGAGAATAACAACTGTAATAGCCTACTTGAGGAGTAATTTGGATTCCAATCCCCAGCAGAGTTACCAATATGTTTGGGTTTTTTTATCACAAGGGTGAGAAAAAAGAGATCCCTTTTGATTGCCTTTGTAAGCCAACAAATCAACACAAAACAATGGTTAATAGATTAGTGAACCTACAAACTATAAAGAAAGATAAAAATGACAAACAATGGAAACCAAATTAATCAAACATTGACAAAGGATGCATGAAATTGAACACCAAGAGTGTTTACCCAATAGAGAATGGCCTTTGAAATTGAGAACACCAAGAGGAGAAATGTGGGATTTATGAATCCCCTATTCCTCCTAGGGAGGGCTCTTGAATCCATCAAAGTAGAGTTATTACTCTCCTATTTTGAATTGAAAATGGTGAAGAACTCTATTGAAAATCTATCCAAGAGGTGGAAAGCTTTCCCTATGTTATACTTGCCCAAGCTATTATTAAGAGAACAAATGATTTCTCCAAGAGTATGTGGACATCATAACAATGCAATGAACTTCTTATATTTGTGCATACAATGGCCATCTATTTATAGAATCATAGAAAGGTATTTATTAACTTGTTCCAAGTGTGAATGGGAGACCTTTAGAGGTACATACCATATTTTCATTCATCCCAAGGCGATATTTCGGGTTGATCTTGGGGTCTAACCCTGAATTAGTTCACCCTGGAAGTGTTTGAGGGCCGACCAAATTCATAAATGTATTGTTTTCACATCCACACAATTTTTTTCATGGAAAATCATGTGGACCACACACTGCACACATTTGGAGTTGTTTTTTCCCGCGCAGATGTGTGTGTGCTGACTTTGTTGGAAGTGTGCACAAATTTGTGGGTATTTTACATAGTTTTGGTCATCTTGCTAGAGTTGGTTCTATAGATATTGGAAGTATGTTGTATCTGTGTTGATTATGTATTCATGCATTGTCTGTATTGCTATGAGAAATTTTTTGGTGATGATAGGCATGATATTGTATTCATCCTTCATAAATATGTAACCTGCGAAGGTAGGTACGGGCTTATGTTTTCTATCATCTCAAACTACTTATGAATTTTGTGAAGGGGCGTGAATTAGATATGTCTTTCTATATATTGAACATTTTAAAGAAAATGGCTTTATCTATACAACATAGACACAAGAATTTATAAGGGATTTTGTTTCATTTTGGGTTGATTATGTCTCTGGTTGAAGCCAAACTTCAAGAAGAGAATAATAATTGGGAGCAATGCCTGATACAAAATCATTTTGTTAAGGCTATAGTACGGCAAGAGGTCAGAGGGTAAAAATGAAAAAGTTCCAAAAGTGGGGTTTCTAGTACAAAGTCGAGGGTTTCCAAGTTGAAAAGCTTGGAAACGAAACCTAAAATTCCCGAGTTAGAAAATATGGAGCCGAAAGAAGAGAAATTAGAGAATGCAAAAGTAGAAAATAATGTAGAATTTGAGAAGATTGTAGAACTAGAAAGGAACGTAGAATCAAGAAAGAAAAGTGAGAATCCAAATCCTAAGGCAATAGAGAAGAAGAAGAGTGTAAAACAAAGGATGGAAAAGAGGTCATGGTTTTGAACCCTAAACCTAGAAAACCCAGAGGATGACCTCGAGGAAAAACTACAAAGGAAATTGATAAATAAAGGTCAACGGTTTGAAACTAGAAGAGGAAATAAGGGATGAAAATTCAAAATCTCGGGAACTAGGAAGAAGAGCATAGGTTGTGTAGAATAAGAAGAAAATGTTTGAGACTATTATTCATAGAACAATTAGAAGTATGATGAAGGGTTTAGCTATAGAACAACATGATAGTAGCCAAGTTCAGGACAAAGAATTCATCAAGCTTGAAGAATATGATAAGGAGCAGCAGAAAAATTTTAAGAAAACAAATTCAAGTAAAAATCCCAAGTCTAAATCATTTCTTAGTCCACCTCCCAATTCAGAAAAAAAAAAAAATGATTTTCCAAATTATGATTCATAGACAGGGGATTTGATCAATATATGACTAATTATGATATACACGCGGCCACTGAATTCGATAAGGAACCGGTAACTAAACCATCATCCACATATTTAAAGGAAGAGGGAGTTGGAAAGATCAATAAATTGAAAGAGGAGCTCAAGGAGTTGGAACTCCTTGACAATCATATTAAAACCAAAAATGTAGTATTGAAGGCCAACATTGATCAGTTACAAAGAGATAAAGAATAGTTGGAGGCCCAAGAGAAATTGTTGGTAAGAAAGGCCAAGAAATGGTACATTCAAAGCAGGCAAGGAAGAGTTAGAATCATAATATTCAAAACAAAGTTAAATGAGGCAAGAAGTCAAGTGCAAGCCTCATCTTCAAGGATGAAAAATTTTAATGACGCTTAAGAAAGAGATTAAGAGGAAAGGGGTCAATAATTTTGAAATTTTGTTGGAGGAAGCTAAGTGTAATTTTGGTTGCATGAAGACATGCAACATATTCCATGTGGGGTAGATGTTGATCCCTCAAAACATACTCTTTTTGTCACTTTTCTATCGTAAACTTCCATCCAAATCCTATACCTGTGAACCAGTTTATATCTTATTTTATCCCTTTTTTCCATAGATAGCATGCTCAACTACAGAACTTGTGTATTGAAGGATATTAGAGGTAAATTATCCATTCTATGCTCATTTATATTCTTCCTTGTGAAATTTGATTTAATTAGTTATTATTTTCAATGAGTCGCTATAGAATCTTTGATTCTGTAGCAACTCAAATACAGTTTTGTAGCCACTAAACAATTTTTTGCAATAGAATATTTTTTTCTATAGGGTCGTGAACACTTCATGACTGAACCCCAATTTATGGAAGATGCCAAATAAATCCCTGAATTTCATCCACCTATCAGTTAATCCCAAGGATCCTCCAAATCAGCAAGGGAGACAAGTCAAACCTGCAGTCAACACTTGTACAAGTGGTAGAATTACACAAGTTGAATCTTCATCAAATCAACACGAAACATAACGAGATCACATGAGAGAAATTCATGCATCTTGTCATGAATCTCTTCATTACGTGGATGACAAATCCTATTCCATGTACCCACGAGTTGTTAGACCTGATATAACATACATGCATGTGTATTTCATTTGTAAACAGTTTATGAGATCTGTGAGGATTGGATCTATGCAATCTTGTGTACAATGTATAATATGGATTATCAAACCTTTGATAGGGGCGATTATCTTTGACATTAGACTGTTGTAAAAATATTCTTGTTGTTTGAATTAATATATCAAAGTTATGGTTATTTTTCACATACATGAGTAATATATTTTCATTTTACAGAGTTTAGTTTCATAAATTCTTTTCTAGTAGTGTTCCCCAAGTCAGGAGGGCCCCATGAGGAGGAGTGAGTTGTTCATTTACTTTAATGTCGGTATTGCTTGTTTATTAATTTGTGTGGTTTACATTTCTAGTTATTTATTTTATGCAAATTCATTTACTTTTGTTTACACAGGGAAACTAACACAAGAGACATTAATGGAATGAATGATTGTTATTTTAGCAGTAGGAACTTTCATTGACTTAGATGATTAAAAGAATGTAATTAAAAATCCAGTAGATTGATTATATTAAGTGTCTAGAATTATTCATGTGTCTTTATTGATATGTTTATTCATCATTAGAAATTACTTTTTTCTTTCTGTAGTTGAACAGAAACTCTGTTTTTGCAACTAAAAAACAAACAACTTGCCTTATACATTAGTAATTAGTTAGATAGAATAGAGGCTAGTATTTGCATATATTTTGCATGCACTTCATCATTTTACGATCCCTAGGTTGATTATTTAATGTATCATAGTTCACTTGATTGAGCTGACTAACACTTACTTCACCAAATAAACCTCCATAGAACTCAACCATGACTCAAGAAGAAAGAGATTAAATTTTTCACCAAATTGAAAAGATGGAAAAGAAGATGATTGAAAATAGTGCACATGTGGATAAAAGTTGAATGACAATATGGAATAGATGGAAAAGAATATGGGTGAAAATATGGAACAAACAGAAAAGAATATGGAATATTTCATGGATAAAAAGATGGAGGAATTGCAAATTTCCATTTTACAAACCTTAGACGGGAGGCTTCCTAAGAGTGACACTGGAACCAAAGTGACTCGTGAAAATAAAGGTAGTATTCATGTTGAAAAACCTAACGGTAACAAGAATCAAGAACTCGTGGAATATCGAATATTATAATTCAAAATTCCAGGTATTTCCCACAAGGGTGGATGACATAAGTGATGAACATGGGGTCCACTCAATGAATCTATGACATAGTGCATTTTTTTGTGGGATATTAAAAAATAACCCTAATTTCAATGGATATTGATAAATACATCCCCAAATCATTTTTTTAACTCCCTCCCAATACATTTTTCCAATATAAATTCCTATGTTTATAAGATATCTCGTATTTTTACTAAATACCCCTTTTTATAGCTCCCAATACCTATAAACCCCTCCCCCATGCCCTACATCCCCCCCCAATACCTACAATATATTGACTCTATTTTTCATAATTAAAAACCCCCTTTATGAATGAATGTGATAATATATTGGTCAATAAGGTGAAGCCCCCCTGGTCATGAATATTTTTTGGAAGCTTACATGGGTGGATTAAAAGAATACATTAAACATGGGATTTTCGTAAGACATCCTACAAATATTATCGAATATATGCAATTTTCTCGTCATATTCAAGCCAAATATAAAGTTACACACA
This sequence comes from Picea engelmannii, assembly GCA_009831015.1. Lineage (NCBI taxonomy): Eukaryota > Viridiplantae > Streptophyta > Pinopsida > Pinales > Pinaceae > Picea > Picea engelmannii. The sequence continues at coordinate 90,358 of ML809542.1, read as the reverse complement.
AGTCTACCATTGGAGCATATGAAGGAAGCAGAGATCATTTTGGGGTTCCTAAGTCAATCATATCTCAACTGACAAGGTTGACACCTTAACAAATGGATAAAACATGAGCAAAGGGAATATGTTTCAAGTGTGAAAGTAAGTACAGTAAGGGGCATAAATGAAGTGAGAAGAAATTATTCTACATAGATTGTGAAGGGGAAGAAGATCAATAATTGCAACCACCACAAGATCCAGATCTAGAAGGGACTACTCCAATGATATATTTTGATACATTGGATGGAATCGGTACTCCACAAACCCTCAATATACAAGGATACATCAAAAATAAAAAGGTAACAATGTTGATTTATTCTGGTAGTACCCATAAATTCATCAATTATAATTTAGCAAAGGATCTCAATTAATTTGTATTTATAGCACTAGAGTTTCAAGTAATGATTACATATGGAGGTACCGTAAATTGTTCTGGAAAGTGCCATAGTATTAAGCACAATATGGGTGAATATTTTTTGGATAATCCCATGATTTCCATTGAAATGGGTGGTGTTGATGTTGTATTATGGGTCCAATGGTTACAATCATTGGAAATAGTGGCCCTTCAAGATATTTTCATGATATTTTTCTCATATAGAAAGGAAATTAATCTTAGAGGTATCCAAAGGAAACCCTCTAAGGTGATAAACTCTAATAGCATGACAAAATTACTCAAAAGGGGACATCATTGTGTAATTACACAATTGTGCTCACTTGATGTTCAAACATCTATATCCTCTGCTCCATTAGATATCCAAATATTTATCAACAATAATTTCAAGGTATTTGGTCAAATTCCTAAGGGTCTCCCACCTACTCAAGATCATGACCATGTTATTCATTTTCAATAAGGAAGTGTCCTACCTAACATTAGGCATTATAGGTATCCATATGCACAGAAGAGTGATATTTAGTGTGTGATCCAATAAATTTTGGAGGTTGACATCATTCAACCTAGCCAAAGTTCTTTGTATTCACCAGTTGTGATGGTTACAAAAAAGGGTGATTCATGGTGTATGTATCTAGATTATAGACAACTCAACAAAATGACCATCAAAGATAAGTTTCCTATTCCTGCCATTGATGAATTATTATATGAATTTCATGGAGAAATTTTCTTTACTAAGTTGGATCTCCGTTCAATATATTTTCAAATCAGAATGAGGCATGAGTACATTATGAAAACAGCTTTTAGAACACATAAAGGTCATTATGATATTTTGGTTATGCCATTTGGGCTTACAAATGCACCTTAAACATTTCAAATCTTGATGAATTATATTTTCATGTGTGTCTTTGGGGTTCAAGAAGTGGAATATTTGGGTCATATTTTATCTCATGAAGGTGTAAAATTGGACCCTAACAAAATTAAATCTATAAGGGAATGGCCAATTCCAAAAACCTTGAAGAAACTTAGAGGATTCTTAGGATTGATAGGTTATTACAGCAAGTTTGTTAAGAACTATGGTTAAATAGCAGCACCTCTAATAGAACTATTAAATAAGGAATCATTTTCTTAGACTAAAGCAGCAACAAAAGATTTTGAAAAACTTAAGGAGGATATGTGTAAAACTCCCATCATGACCACACATGACTTCACAAAAACATCTATTGTGGAGTGTGATGCCTCAGGACATAGAATTGGTGAATGTTTTATGAAAGAAGGAAGGACCCTAGCCTCTGAAAGCATCCAAATTAAATGGAAAAGATTATTCAAACCCATTTATGAAAAATAAATGTTGGACATATTACATGCAGTTAAGAAATGGCACCCTTGCCTAATAGGAAGACACTTAAAAGTAAAAATAGATCATGATAGTTTGAAGTACTTCTTGGAGCAACAATTATCTTCAAAAGAGAAACAAAAATGGGTTACAAAGATTCTAGGTTATGATTTTGAAATTATCTACAAAAAAGAAAAACATATTGTTGTGAAATATACCCTATCAAGGAAAGAAGAAAAAATAGAAGGTTCACTATGTGTTATTTCTATTTCGCAATCTGACTGGGAAGAAGAAGCAAGATCAAGTAGTATGCAATATCATTCAAAAACTAAAAGAGGACCCCATTTAATTAGATAATTTTGTATGGGATAATGATTTTCTATGGTATCATGTTCACCTCTATTTATGTAATAATTCCCAACTCAAATAGAAGGTCCTTTTGGAATTGCACACTTCTCGTATAGAAGGACATTCAAGATCCTTAAAAATGTACCACGGGCTCGAGAAGTATTTTTTCTAGGATGGTCTTAAAATTGATGTTCAAAATTTTGTGTTTGAATATTTGGTCTACAAATAGAACAAGGGAGAGATAATCAAGACACCAGGTCTCCTACAACCATTAGCTATACCAAGTCAACGTTGGAAAGAATTTCCAATGGATTTTATTACAAGTTTACCCAAATCCAAAGGAAATACTATCATCATGGTATTAGTTGATCGACTGAAAAAGTATGCCCATTTTTCTCTCTTTCTCATTCTTTTAAAGAAAGAATAGTAGCCATATCAATCATGGAAACAGTTCAAAATATACATGGAGTCCCCAATATTATTGTAAGTGACAGAGATCCAATTTTCACTAGAAAATTGTGAACTAAATTATTTTCTTATTTGGGTACTCAATTGGATCGTAGTTCATCTTACCATCCTCAATACAATGGTCAAAATGATATTCTAAATAAATATCTAGGAGGATATATTTGTTTCTTTCCATCTGATAAACAGACACAATGGGTCAAGTGGTTTCCCTTGGTGAAATGGTGGTACAACACATCCTTCCATACTTCATCAAAAATGTCCCCATTTTTGGCACTTTATAGATATCATCCTCCATCCATAAATGGAGGACCAAATAGGGAACCAACAAGAGGTTCTAAAACTATTGAAGGACAACTTAGTTATGGCACAAAATAGGATGAAACGTTAAGCAGATCAACAATGCGGTGAAAGGAAATTTGAAGTAGGGGATCGGGTATTTTTTAGGCTACAACCATATAAACAAACGTCCCTCCAGAAAAAAAAAAAAAAAAAGGACAATAAATAAGAACCCAAATATTATGGCCCCTATAAGGTTTTCCAAAGGATTGGAAGTATGGCTTACAAATTGGAGTTACCTCCATGTTCACGTGTACATTTAGTCTTCCATGTTTCTTGCTCAAAGAAGGTCATTGGAAACAATATTCCAATCCAAAATATTTTACAAGAGATTAGTGAAGAAGAGAAAATCATAATAGATCCATAAACAATCCTTGAAACAAATATTAAGTAGTTGAGAAGTCGAGCAATTACATATTACCTTGTCAAATGGAAGAAATTACCAGTGGAAGAGGCGACATGGGAATATGAGAACTTCTTGCAGAAACACTCGTGGTTAGCCAAGTGTTGAGGAAAACACTTGTTTGAAGGGGAGGGGCATGTTAATCCCTATAAAAGGCCCCATGTTATGTATAAAACCCCTTATTAAGCCCTAGATATTGAATTATTACATTTTTAGTGGTATATGTGTATGTAGGCTAGAACCCATCATTGCACCCTTTCATTATAATTGTACCCTTTGTCTCATTTATATATATATATATATATATATATATATATATATATATATATATATATATATATATATATATATATATATATATATATATATANTTTATATATATATATATATATATATATATATATATATATATATATATATATATATATATATATATATATATATACACCAAGGAGACCTAGTATTAGGATATTCATATCTCATCTCATGTTGTATTATGAATTGGATATATTGTAAAAAAAAAGGTTTCCTCCTCAAAGTGGACTATATTCATTGACTTTTGATGATTTTTAAGGTGTTGGATCATAACAAAGTTTGTGAAAAATTATGGAAAAAATCCATCTCCCTTAACCTCACTACTCAATAAGATTTCCTTTGTTTGGAATGAGGCCACAGAAAAAATCCTTCTCATATTTAAATATTCCATGTGCACAACTCCAGTCTTAGTAGTGCCAAATTTTTCTAAGACATTTTTCATAGAATGTGATGCCTATACTCAAGGTATTGGAGTAGTATTGATGCAAGAATGGTGCCCCTTAGCATTCACTAGTAAATGGTTATGTTGTTGGGGATTGGGTGTAACCTTATATGAAACATATAAACATAACTATAGATAATCGAAGAGGAGTAAACTTAAAATAAAATAGGTGGTTTCTAAACACACCGTTACAACACTTAAGCATAGCTCTTTGTGATCAAAACATCACAATGCATATTGAACATGCACACCATGTTTATCATTTTCATATAAATCATATTATAATGACCCATTGAGTCTACTATTTATAGCCTCAATATCTAACCAACTTCCTTGGAATCGGGCAGATAGTGTCCTCATACAATTGTCAGTGGTTAGAGTTGAATCTGCCAAATCCGCATTGTCTAGTTGGCTCGTCAAGGTTACTTGGCCTGAAAGTCCATTCATCCAATGCATAGTTGATTTCTCAGATGTTTGATCCACCAACCGAATGTTTTCGAATGTTGGTCAATTTTCCATTCAATAGATTTGTCAACTACTCGACTAACTGATGTAGATATCTAGTCAATCACCCGACTGAATATTTCCAAATGTTGGTCAATCGACCGATTCCAGGAGAAGTGTAATGAACCATCAATACCTAAGGTTCTGAAACCCCCCCATTAGCACATGTATTTGGAGATTTAGAAAGTGAAATTAAGTCAGTAGGACACCCCCAATAATTGTAGCTTCCTGAAGCCCAAGTATCAAATGTAGATTTATAAATTTAGCTTCAGAAAAAGGTTTGGTAAAGATATCAGCAATATGATTATATGTCCTACAATAGAAAAGAGTGATAGATTTATCTTGAACTAACTATCACGAATAGTGAGCATAGATCTCGGCATGCTTCATTTTAGTGTGTGAAATGGGGTTGTCAGTAACTTGAATTACACTTTGATTGTCACAATAGAGTGTAGACGAGGTCTAGACAGGGAAACCAAGTTCTCCCAAGAGTTGGTGAATATAAACTGTCTTTATTCCTGCATGAATGGAACCATGATATTCTTCTTCTATAGTCAACAGAGATACTACCTTTTGTTTCTTGCATAACCAAACTAACAGTCCAATGTTGAAGTGAACACATAGCTAGAAGTGGAATTCTAATCATCATTATCACCTTCCTAGTCAAAGTTAGTGAATTCGACCAATGAATCTATTGGATCTTACATATAAATCAAGAAGGAAGGGAAAGAATCATTTGAATAGAGTTCATCTTGGAAACAAGAGAAAAGGTTTCAGCATAGTTGATTCCTTCTTGTTGAGAAATTCCTTTCACAAGAAAGTGAGCTTTATGACACTCAACAACACCTTCAGAGGTAATTTGGTCTTGTATACCCATCGACACTTCACAATGTTCTTAAAATCCCAAGTTTGATTCTTTAGAAGAGAATCCATATCAATCTACATAGACTTATCTCATTTAAGTTTTCCTTGTGCATCTAAGTATATAATAGGATCGTAGGTTTCAAGCACATGAGTCATCGAAGAAATGTCAGCATGTTTCTTCTGACTATGATTTTGTTGGCATGAATAAATATCAATGACATCAGATCTAGCAGCTTCAAGTGTCTTAGTAGCCCATCTTGGTAGACAAGAAGGTGGGGAATTGATGTCCATTGCATAAGGTCAATCATAATTCAGAACAATTTCAATCGAGAAGGATGTTAGACCAATCAAAACAAAAATCGACTAACCAATCAACTCAGATGTTGACGACCTAGTTGAAATGGGAAGAGACTTTGACTATCTAGTGGAAGGACTAAAAAAATGAATAGGAGAACCAGTGTCATAAACAACATAAAAGGGAGCATCCTATAATAAACCAAAATAATCATTCAACAACTTAATGCTAGAATATTTCTCATTGAACCATACATTCCTTATGATAATGATGTTTCATTTGACAAGGTCAAATAGCCGAGAGGCTTTAGACTCTTCAAAGTAGCCCATCATGATGCAAGCATGACTCTTTGCATCCAATTTCTTTCTGCAATCATTGGAAATATGATCCCAAGAAACACATCCAAACACATGGAGGTGGTTGACTAAGAGTTTTCTTCCATTCCATAATTCAAATGGATTCATAGAAGGAACAACTCGATTCGAAATTTGATTCAAGAGAAAGTTTGCACAATAGATTGCTTCATCCCAGATGTGAGGAGGAAAGTCTTTGTCCTATGAAAGACATCTATCCATTTCGACTAATATATAATTATTTCATTATGCAATGCCATTTTGTTGAGGGGTATGAGAAACCAATTGGTGTTAGTCAATACCTGATCAAGCTAGGTATTCTTCAAAATGTCGATTAACATACTCACCCCCATTTTCTCATCTTAAGCACTTAATGGTTCGACCATGTTGTATTTTGGAAAAGGCCCTGAATTCTTTGAAATTTTCAAAGACAAGATTCTTTTTTTTTCAGAAAATAAACCCAAGTGAAATGAGAGAGATTATCATGTTTATAAGGAGACCACGTTAGTTTTTAGAAACTACTCTACATTTCAATCCGGGAGTAGGGATCATCATCAGGAGTTTTATAAGCTCAAATGAATGGTTTGTTTATTGTAATAGATTAATAGTAATAACCCCTATCTAAATATGTCAGTTGACCATATAATGACCAGGGTTATTATTATTCTTTATTTTAGATTTTAAAGGATAGGCTTCCATGTCTTGCTTAGCTTTAGACCCTCATCTCTATTCCAATTGTTCTCATTTAATTCAATTTCATTGGCTTCCCATATATTTATTTTTCCATATTGATCCATTCTTACAATGATATTTTCATATTCTACGCATATATGGTGATCGGTATTATGGGAGTGTTAAGACAAAGCTGATTTTTTATTTATGTTATGCCTCAATTTTGTGCAATGTTTAGTTAACCTTATTAGAACTGAGCTCCCAGTTTCTCCGATGTATTTTTTACCATGAGCATGGGATTGAATATACACCTTTTTTTCTTTTTTGGATCAATAGTATATTTGTCATGATCTATTAAATTATTTATTGTGTTAGGGGGGGACAAAGAGACCCTAATGTTTCCCTTCTTCAAAATCTTTGCAATCTTTCCAGTTTTACATTTTATGTAAGGAAGGATTAAATATTTCCCTTCCCTATTTTCATCAATGCTTATGGTACTAAGTCTCGTCTTTGTTCTCATAAAATATCATCCATAAAGGTCAAAATATACCTTGCACCTGCTAAGGAAGGTAAATTGATGCAGCAGAGATCACTATGAACCAGATCCAAGAGGTTCTTTGCTCGCCACACTTTTCCAGAGATGAAGGGTGTCTAATAATGATTTCCCAATGCACATCCACTATAGAATCCATTTGGGGGGGGATTTAGGTAGACCAACAACCATATTTTTTTTTTTCATAAATTGCAAGCTTCGGAAATTTAAGTGTCTAATTTGTTCATTCCAAATTCAACTTTATTCATTAGTGTAAGCAAGAATACCAATCGGTTCAGGGTTAGGTTGAGTCGAGTCATAAAACTTATATAAATTATCCTTGGGGTCAAGAAAACCACTGGAAACAATATACTGACCTTTCTTCAAATCTTTGAAAAATAAATAATCTGGATAGAGCTCCATAATATTACTTGTTTGTGTTAACTAAGAAACCAATAGCAAATTTGCACTAATATTTGGCACATGATATATGTCAACAATCTTTCCATGTTGACAGAGAACATCACCATGACTAACAATGTCGAGATAAAATTCATTAGCAACGTAGATATTTTGATCCATAGTTTTATCTAAGGATGTGAACAAGGAATCAACCTTAGTCATATGATGAGTACATCCAAAGTCAACAACCCATTTATTATGCATAGATTGAGAAAGCAACACTTTATAAGTTCCAACTTGGAAGGTGAAATTAATAACAGGTCAGAAAATGGTAGACACATCTCCTTCAAGTCACTTGAACTTCTCCTCTAAGTCGTCTCTCTTCTTGTAGGAGAATTTATCCACATGTCTAATCTTTCCACGGTACTAACATGTCTTCTTCTTTCAAATATTCCAATTTGATGTCGATTCATCATTATTTCCTTTAGTTTTCTCGTCGAGGCATTCTGGTTCTTGTATAAGGGTATCAAACCATCATATTTCCTTATGATTCACCTTTCCCTTTCCCTTGAACAAGTGAGGTTGATTTTTTCCACCAAGCTTACCTTCATTTAGCAATATGTGTTGATCAGTAATCAGTAAGTTACAGAAAGCATCAAAGATATAATCCTTACCATCTTCCTTGAGTTCCTTCCAATTAGTGCAGAAAGTCGACACGAACACATAGAATGGTATTATCATATTCATTAGGACCAAATCGGTGAGTTTTCCATATTTATTCTAATAATTATTTCCACATTCAACCCATTTAAACTAATCTCTTTCGCATGCACCAAATGGTCCTCAATTATGTCGAAAGAATGAGTATCGAGAGAGATTGACTCTTTCTCCAATTGAATGACATGGATTTCATCAACTTTGTCAAACAAGTACTTCAAATTCTTCTAGAATTGATGAGGGAACTTGATTCCACTAGTGTGGAACCAAATATCCCACGAGATATAGGTTGTGATGACCCCTACAGCCTCATCCTTCTTTCCTTCAATAGAAAACTTCATCTAATCTTCTGTCAGATCTAGAATCGCAGTCTTCATATATTGCCAACATTTTTTAATTTTCAACCATGTTTCCATATATGGTGCCCAGATAGCATAATTTGATCCATTAAAAACAAAAGGATTGTCCTTTGAAGCCATCTTCAATATCTAACAAATCTGATTTGTTTCCAAGGGTTACAATGTAACACCCCGAGTTTTAAGCCCCCATATTAAATAATGTATTGTTACATTGTTGAGATGCCAGAGTGCCCAAAAAATTATGAAAATGTCAGTGTGCCTAAGAAATGTAATGTTTTGATCATTATTAATAATAAATACATCGATGATTGCTAGACAAACAAGGACTAGAGTTATAGGCGGCTATGATTCCACAAGAAAGGGGGCTTGAGGGGCTAAGTGATTATTTATTTTATATTACCATTTTTTGTAATTGGGGGGAATTAGTTATGTGAGCTCTTGGGGGAAGGCCAAGAGGTTCTTGATCCCCACAAATTACAAAACCCATCCCTAGTCTATGGAAGGGGTTTCCCCATTGGAAAATTCTCTCATTCATTTTGGTCATTCGCTCACTCTCATTCTCATCCCCATTATGTTGTTGTTGTTGGTAGTCTCACATGTTCATTCACCCATTTTTCTCATTTCCCATCCTCTCTCGTGGACTCTCCACTCCATTCTTTCCTTCACTCACTCATCTTTCCTCATTTTCACATCTTGGCTTGGGAAAGGAAGATGTTTTGTTGAAGAACAACCACGATTTTGTTGGTTGTAGAGATTGTTGGCGTAATCCAACCATGATTTTAGGCCTTCATGTCCAATATGCTTGGCATGTGTTTAGCTTGGATCACAGCTGCGAGTCATGAGAGTCCGAACATGGAGATTTTGGACCAGCTGCACTAGAGCCCTGGAAGGAGAAGGACTACCTGAGGGACTGCGTGGAAGAGAAGGGTGGAGGTCCATTCTCTTGGGTGTTGCAGGCTGGGTAGAAGAGAGTTGGGTACTTGGATTGTTGTGAGTGTTGGAGAAGCTTGTGAGAGCTTGATTGTTGATTGGTTTTGGAAGCCAAGTAACACTCTGGAACCATCCTTGTGGATTCATAGCCCTGGCTCATGGGTGACATTGTTGTTGACACTTGGAACAGTTGTGTCTATGGTTGGGTGGAATTTCCTTGGTCTGTAGCCAGTTGGTGTCTTTTTTAATAAAAGATAAGTGATCTCTGCTATGGTTTCCTTTGCTTTTGTATTTATTTCCTCTGCGTATTAAATTGTTCTATCTGATATTTGTACTTATAATATGCATGATTGTTTGTTAATGTTGTGCATGGTATATTGTGCATGTGTTTTATGTTGTAGTATGATTCTTGATCTTTGCATGTATGTATTCCATTCTTTTTTATTAATTAATTTTTATCAAAGATTCAAAATCAACCAAGAGGTGTGTTCTTGAAGTGGCATGCTCAGTCCTGTGGGAGGTTGGGTGTGTTATAGATTGGTAACATAGAAGAATTGAAGTGGATTTTCCTGGCTTGGGTGGTTGGGGACATTACAAATTGGTATCAGAGCTTCTGGTTCAAACACTGGACTATTACAGGCCAGAACAAGTGCAAATCAGGAAGATTCGTTGTCACAGATTTTATATATCTGTGCGAATTTGGGGGAAAACAGTGGAAACGTTTGAGTAAAATCCCCCAAAATCATGAACGGATATGAGTTTCAATGATTCTGGGATTGTCTAAGAAGTTAATGGATTTGATCTGCGGAGTTGTGGAGCCGAATTCAACTTAGAAGGTCGAAAAATTCAAATTTTAATGGTCGCTATAATGTTGGACAAAGTTTGGCGAAATTACCAAATCGGCGGCTGGGATTGATTCGACGATTTGAAAAATGAGTAACATCGATGGTTCATACTCATTTCGGTTGTTTGGGGAGTTGGAGAAAATCAATGGTCAATATCATCTTGTTCAGGAGATCAATGGCCCAAATTCACCTAGGATTTTGTCAAAACTTCTAAGTGTGGAAGTTTTCCAACAAAAATCATCGACGGACAATGGTTGCGGATCGAAAAGTTTGTTGAAGGGTTGAAGATACACCAAGGAAAATATTTGATCATTGATGATTGATGGTTGGGGATCAGAATTTTTATGTGAAGTTTTCTTTATGGACAAAGAATACCTCTGAAATACCGAACTTCGAAGTAAATCTAGACCCCTCATATTCGGGGACACGTGTCTGAAGATTAGCAAGGCTTCATAAATTCGTTGTTCATCAATCTAGGGGTGTGGTGGTATTCAGCAGTGAAAACATATGAAGTCCTGAAATCCAGAGTAAATTTGGACCGTTTTTGTTTAAGGACATGTTTCTGCAGATCATCTTATTCGAGAATTCAGCATTCGGGGGATTTTTGATGTAGTGGGGAGAAGTCTCCTAAAGTTATGAAGTCCCAAAGGCATGAGGAATTGGGATGATGTTGCCTACTAAAGTCACCTAGGGTGACATGGACACACTTGATGCTTTCCATGTGTCATTGTGTCTCGTTCTTTTCAAATATCGTTCGTGCTAGTTAGTATATGACACGTGTCACCTGTCAGATAGGGCCGTGTGTTTGTGCCTTATTTTCTGCCATGTAGAACCCCTTGGTGCTTATTTACTTACGAAGACTCTGGGAGTTCTCCAGTTTGGAATTCTGAAGGAATGAAGTGTGATTAAGGTGAAACCCTCGAAGCTCTGAAGAGTGGAGTAAATCCTCACCGTTGATCAGGACAGGATATGTGGTTGTAGATATTGTAGTTCGGAGACTTGGCACTCTAGAGGGTTCAAGGCGTAAGAAGTTGGGGTTGAGGACTCCCAAAGGCCCAAAGGTCAGAGTCCATATTAGCCACTGATTACAGTAGACATGTGGTGCAATATCCCAAGGTCTAGAGACTTGGTACTCCTGAAAATTTGAGTTGCAGGTTGCTTTGAGTCGAGAACTCCTGAAGGCCAGATTTAATCTCCATTGTTGATCGGGAGGTGATACATGGAGGAAGGAGACGACCTTCGGTATTTTGGAACTCTGGATATCTGGGGAGAGGTACTTGGGAAAGTCCTGAACCCCAAAGCTGCAAAGGAAATCCTAGTCATTGATCAGGACAGGATACGTGGCAATATATCCTATAGTGCGTAGACTTGGCACTCCGGAAGAGTTGAGAGTGTCGACAGTCTGGAAATCCTAAAGCCCAAAGTCCTAGAGCTCCTATTGACCATTGATCTTAGTCCTTGATTGATTTAAAACCATATGATCTCAAATATAGTATTTCTAAAATAGAAAAGCACCAGGAAGGATTTGGCCCGCAATTTCGAGCTATGGTCACTTGGGAAATTAGTTTGAAGGAAGTACCTATGCAGAATTGATTTCTCTATTGGCCCAGGGATAAAATGGAAGTGTTATTTATACATACATACATACATATATATATATATATATATATATATATATATATATATATATATATATATATATATATATATATATTNTCACGAGTTGAAAGGACCTGTAGCATTATTGACAAATTTTGTTTATCATATGCTTAATTCTGACAAAATGGTCACTTGCACATTTTGCAGAATTAATGGATTTAAACATATCAGCTCAGAATGCATATTGAAGAAATGGAAGAAGGCAAGGGAGCCTCCAGCCATGATAAATAGGTTGAAGTCCAGAATACTAGAATTGGAAATGTGAAGACAAAATCTAATGGACGCAAGTGTCAAGGGGAGCAAGAAACATTGCTAGAAATTGTGAAGAGATTGAAAATAGAAGTACAGAGCTACACTGCAGACAATGAGAGGCTGATGAGAGAGAAAAGTCGGATAAATGCTTGATTTTTGTAGATCTTAAATCAATATCAAGGTCAATCCAAGAATGGCTCAAAGAAAGAGGAAGAAGGCAGGTTTCATGAAAGAAGAGATGATTGTGGAAGAGTTGGTTATTCCATAACTCCTAGTAGAGCTCATAGACACAACTCACCTCCTTACTCAGCAAGAAATTTTTATGCATCTGAATATTCCTTAAGTAGTCCAGAGGTGTCTCCTGTTAGGCACCAAAGAAGGAGACATGAGGTGGACAATTTGCAAGGAGAGCTGAGGAAGCTCAAGCCACCATCCTTTGATGGTGAAAGGGAAAGGGAAGATGATGTTGAAGCATGGTTGCTTGGACTCGAGAGAGATTTCCAATTGCATAACTATTCATACAATCTAGAAGAAATACTTTCCATCTACCACTTACATGGGAAAGTTTCTATGTGGTGGGATCAACTAAAGAAAGTTGAGCATATTAATGAGAATGGGATCACTTGGAAGCAATTAAATAAGTATTTCCAGAAGGAGTACCTCTCATATTATTTCTATGACAAGAAAATGCAAGAGTTATTTGAACTCCAGTTGGGAAGCATGTCCATGGAAGAATATGAGAAGAAGTTATTGGGGTTGTTAAAGTGTGTTGAGTTTATAAACGATGAAAAGGTAAATATACAGAGGTTCTTGAGTGGACTTCCATCCTTTTATAAAGAAAAGATTCGGTATGATGAGCCCAAGACCTTGACTGAGGCCATCAACAAGGATAAATACATGTATGAGCAAGGCCAGGGTAGAGAGTCCATGCAAAAATCTTGGAAGGATAAGAAGAAGGAGAATTCTAATCAGAGGAGGAAGGGATTAAAACCTCCTTTCAATAGAAATGAGCCTAATAAAAATCAGCAAGACTGGTATGCTAAGGATGATTCCAAGAAAGAAAACTCCTTGAGAAAAAGGGGAAGACCACCAATACAATGTTGGGGATGCAAAGAGATCACATGTATAAGGTTTTCCCACACAAAAAGGACAGAGTGAATAATTTGCACAACATCCAAGAGGCTACAACAATCGAAGACATGGGAAGGATTTATGCATCCTTAGATGATCGACAAGAAGAATACCAATCCAATATGATCAAGGTGGAAGGTAATATCATAAATCAGTATTTTGCTATTTTAATTTATTCATGACCAAGTCATTGTTACATTGATCCTAAAATAGTGGATAGATTACATTTGGAGAAAAGTAATCTTCGAAAATCAAGTGTGGTTCAGCTAGACACTGGAACCAAAAGAAAAATCCATGATATGGTCCGAAGTTGTTCCATAAGTCTTAATGGTGTGAATACTAGTGTTGATCTAAATATCATACCATTAGGGTCTTATGATATTCTAATTGGAATGGATTGGTTGGACAAGCATCATGTTGTCCTAGATTGCCATAGAAAGACATTTACATGTCCTGATGGAGATGGAAAATAGAGCATTGTGAAAGGAGTTCCAAGACCCATCTCTATAAGGGAGATTTTGGCCTTACAGCTGAAGAGATGTTTCAAAAAAGGATTTCAATTGTATTCATCCCATATGAAGGACACAGAAAATACAAAGGGGTGAAGCCTTGAATATTTCTCGATACTACAAGAATTCGAGGATGTATTCCAAGAAAAACCAAGGTTGCCACCAAAAAGGGAGATAGATTTATCTATTGATCTAGTGCCAGGAGATTCCCTAGTGTCAAAACACCTTACAGAATGAGTATGCCTGAGTTAAAAGAATTGCAAATGCAATTGGAGGAATTGTTGAAGAAAGGGCACATACGTCCAAGTGTTTCACCTTGGGGAGCACCAGTACTCTTTGTCAAAAATAAGGATGGAACGTTGAGGCTGTGTGTCAACTTTCGACAACTAAATAAGTATACTATAAAGAACAAGTATCCTCTACCCAGAATTGTTGACCTCTTTTATGATCTAAGAGGAGAAAAGATATTTTCAAAGTTAAACTTGAGATCAAGATACCATCAGGTAAGAATCAAGGAAGAAAACATCCATAAGAAAACCTTTAGAACCAGGTATGGGCATTATGAATTTGTAGTGGTGTCATTTGGATTTTCCAATGCACCAGATATCTTTATGTGCTTAATGAATGGCATATTCAGAAATTACTTGGATAAGTTTTTCATAGCATTCCTGGATGACATACTTGTCTATTCTAAGTCTGAGGAGGAGCATGAACATCACCTAAGATTGGTATTGCAGTGATGAGAAAACATAAGTTGTATGCCAAGATGAGTAAGTGTTATTTTTATCAAGAACATATCCATTACTTGGGGCACATTATTTCAAAACAGGTTATAGCAGTGGACCCTGAGAATATTGAAGCCATTAGAGGATGGCCAACACCCAGGAATGTTTCAGAAGTCAGATCTTTTATGGGGTTAGTTGGTTACTATAGAAGGCTTATAGTTGGGTTCTCTAATATTTATCATCCCATCACTTTTTTTCAATAGAAGGGAATTAAATTTGAATGGACAACAAAATGTGAAGAAAATTTTAATTCACTGAAGGAATTACTTACTAGTACACCTATTTTGAAGATTGTTGACCCAAATGATAATTTTGTGGTATATAAAGATGTGTGCAAGGAAGGACTTGGTGGAGTCCTCACTCAAAATGGATATGTCATTTGTTATGAGTCCAGAAATATTAAAGAGCATGAGAGGAATTATTCCACACATTATTTGGAGCTTGTTACCATTGTTCACACATTCAAGATGTGGAGGCATTATCTCATGGGAAAGAGATTCGAATTAAGAATAGACCATAGTGGTCTGAAGTATCTTTTTGAACAGCCAACTTTGAATGCTAGGAAAACAAGATGGTTGGAATTTTTAAGTGAATACGAATTTGATATCAAGCATATCAAAGGAAAAGAAACCAAAGTTGTTGATGCACTTAGTAGAAGAGTGCATCTCATGCATGCTACAACTATCATTATGTATCAGTCGGTCTTGAAGAGAAGAATTTTAGATGTTTTTGTTACAGATCAGGATTACCTACAGGTAAAGGAAAGCTTACAGCAAGGAGATGTACAACAGAAAGTGAAAGAGTATGAGATAAAGGAAGATGCAGTACTTATGCATAAAAATATAATTTATGTTCCTAGTTCCGGAGAACTTAGGAATTTGGTGTTAAAGTGTAATGCCCCTAGGCTGAACCCCAATTGTAAATGTAAATGAAAATGTACTTAAGTTGGTGAGTTGTTTGATATCATTTTGCACACACCTTCCATGGTATAGTGTGCACATGTACTGCGCACTAAAATGATGAAGTGTGCACATTCCAGGATACAATGCATAGCAAACTTAAGTGCGTGTGATTTTGAGGCTAGGGAGCCTTTGTCTATATGTTGTGTTTTATAGGCTAGTGAGCTAGTTATTATAAGCTAGGAGGCTTATGTGTTGAATTAGGCCGAAGAGCCTAGATGTTGAAGGCCAGTGAGCCTATTTATGTATATGTCTTATCATTAATATAATACATCGTTGTGTCTAGACCAACCACGATAAAAGAGTATGGGGGACTAAACTCCACTAGTTAGGGAAAGGGGGGGGATAACAGTTAAGGATAAGGGGCTAAGCTAGAGATCTTAATACAAAAATGAATATTATATTAATATTCCTTAAAGTATAAAGTATGGATAATTGTTTTATCCTAAGTTATAAGGATGGGGACAAGTGGGCCAAAGTGGTTCTCAACATGACAAGTGTCAAGTTGGGAACATGCATATTTATAGTTTGGACTTAGTTCATTTGGCCATTCATTTATTCATTCCATCATCATTCACTCACTCATTCAGTTGTCCTTTGTCCCTTCCTGTAACTGTACCTGTACCTATAATTGTATCTGTACCTTCCTATCATTGTATCGTACCCATACCTATACATGTATTTGTACCCATACATGTACCTGTACCTGGTTAGATTAGGAGATGGACTGAAGAGGTGGGTTGTCAGGCCTGTGAAAAATTATCTCTAGGTGAGAGAATTGTTGGGAATTGATTTCTTGAAGGTGTCAAACTGCAGCTATAGGGCTCTGAGACTTCTTGTCTGCCCTGTTGTTGAAGCCTCGGAAAGGAAGTGGGGTAGCCGAAGGACTGTTGAGAAGATAAGGGGCACACTTCCTGGGGTGGGGCAGGCATGTGGGAAATGAGGGATTGTAGGTTGTTAGTTTGAGTTGGCACTTGTGACGGAGTCTTTCCTGTTGTCTAAGATACATTATCCTGGTTAGGAATCCCTTTATCCGAGTGGAGTTTATTCCAATCTCAGGGGTGACCCATTGCTAAGATTGATGAGAAGCATGGTCGAATTTTGGGAGGTTCATGGAAGGTCTGCATGCGGTTGGTGATATTCTTACCAATATAAGTGTCAATTGTGTGTTAAATTACATGCTGCATTATTATTTATGTGTTTGTTTTTATGGGTTTTTTCTGTGTGTGGTTTATACATGTCTTTATATTTATGAGTATTGTTTGTCTATGCCGCATGTATATGTTTATTGTTATTTACGTATGAATCTGTGCATTTAAAGAATGTATTTGTCTGTTTTAATTTTTATATATAAATTTTCGCAAGATTTTTTGTGTGTATGTGTTTTAATTTGCATACAGTTCGAAAACTTTTACGTTGCATAGCCCAGTTGGATGTTGGGGACGTTACAATATGGTATCAGAGCTCCAGATTTCAACACTGAGCCTGGATGGGTCGAGAAAGTTGAATTGAAGTGAAATTTCACAGAGAATTGATTTCTAAGTGGCAAAATTTGAAGTTACAGAGCATCCATGGTAAAAATTAGAAGTAATTGCGTGGAATTGGGAAAAAGCCCCAATTTATGTTGTTAAATTCATGGGAAATTTGAGAAATTTGGCCAAGTAGTGAGATATTCTTAATTTAATATCTATTATAGCAAATTCAGACCTGAAATTGGTCGAATTTGAAGTTAGAGGGAAGCCATGACATATGGAGCGAGATTAGTTGATTAAAATTCTCAATTCGTCAGTTGAGTTTGGGAAAAAAAAAATTGTTCCAAAAATGTCAACCAACAGCGATTTGTTGTTACAGAGGTTGAATTGGTGTTATCAAGGTGAAATTGAACAAATTTCTTAGTTGTAGAATGTCTACGGTGAAAATTGGGAAAACGTTAGGCAAAATCCCCAATTTCTACAGTGGAATTCATGAGGAACTGATGCACATAAACATGAATGTGCACAGGTGTGTGCACTAAAAATGCATGATGCGCAGTGAAAAGCTTGCGATGCATGAAAAATATTGGCACGAGGGGGTGACCCACTGCTAAGATTGATGAGCAGCATGGTCTAATGTTGGGAGGTTCATGGAAGGTTTGCATGCGGTTGGTGATATTCTTACCAATATAAGCGTCAATTGTGTGTTAAATTACATGCTGCATTATTATTTATGTGTTTGTTTTTATGGGTTTTTTCTGTGTGTGGTTTATACCTGTCTTTATATTTATGAGTATTGTTTGTCTATGCCGCATGTATATGTTTATTGTTATTTACGTATGAATCTGTGCATTTAAAGAATGTATTTGTCTGTTTTAATTTTTATATATAAATTTCCGCAAGATTTTTTGTGTGTATATGTTTTAATTTGCATACAGTTCGAAAAATTTTACGTTGCATAGCCCATTTGGATGTTGGGGACGTTACAATATGGTATCAGAGCTCCAGTTTTCAACACTGAGCCTGGATGGGTCGAGAAAGCTGAATTGAAGTGAAATTTCACAAAGAATTGATTTCGAAGTGGCCAAATTTGAAGTTACAGAGCATCCATGGTAAAAATTAGAAGTAATTGCGTGGAATTGGGAAAAAACCCCAATTTATGTTGTTAAATTCATGGGAAATTTTAGAAATTTGGCCAAGTAGTGAGATATTCTTAATTTAATATCTATTATAGCAAATTCAAACCTGAAATTGGTCGAATTTGAAGTTAGAGGAAAGCCATGAAAGATGGAGCGAGATTAGTTGATTAAAATTCTAAATTCGTCAATTGAGTTTGGGAAAAAAAAATCGTTCCAAAAATGTCAACCAACAGCGATTTGTTGTTACAGAGGTTGAATTGGTGTTATGAGGGTGAAATTGAACAAATTTCTTAGTTATAGAATGTCTACGGTGAAAATTGGGAAAACGTTAGGCAAAATCTCCAATTTCTACAGCGGAATTCACGAGGAATTGATGCGCATAAACATGAATGTGCACAGGTGTGTGCACTAAAAATGCATGATGCGCAGTGAAAAGCTTGCGATACATGAAAAATATTGGCGCGAGGGTGTGCGCACTTAAATTTGGTGTTGCGCAGTGTAGAGTGGAAATGCACAGAAAATATTGGTGTGTAGGTGTGCGCACTTAAATTTGGTGTTGCCCAGTGCAGAGTGGAAATGTGCAGAAAATATTGGTGCGTGGGTGTGCACACTTAAATTTGGTGTTGCGTGGTGTAGAGTGGTAATGCATGGAAATAATTAGCGCGTGAGTGTGCACACTTAAATTTGGTGTTGTGCGGTATAGAGTGGTAATGCACAGAAAATATTGGCGCGTGGGTGTGCACACTTAAATTTGGCGCTATGCAGTGCAGAGTGGTAATGCGTGGAAAATATTGGTGTGCAGGTGTGCGCACTAAATTTATCATTGTGCGGTATGGATTGAGTGGCACATGTGTAATACTAGCATGCGCAATGTTCACATGCATAATAATGGAGTGTGTGGTGTGTGCAGTATTGATAGAGCACAAAGGAATTTTGTTGGTGCACGCACAATGTGGGTATATGTTGTCGTGCAACATTTTAATTAAAGGTGCGCACAGAGTACTGGTGCGTGGTGGGTGCATACTAAATGTTCACATGGTGTAGAGCATAGAGTGAAATGCATGTGGAATATTAGCATGTGACACAAAAATTTCACGCAACAGGTATTATTGCATGAACCAAAATTATGCGTGGTGGATATTGGCGCACGACACAAAAGTAGTGTGCACCAGTTATTGGCATGATAGAGAAGTAATCCACATTGGTTATAGGTGTGTGGAGCATGCGATACCTTATGGTGTTGTTACTCATGCTAAATATGGGTGTTTGTGTTCAAATTTTTGCATGCAAAGTCATTTGGATGGTCTACAACAGCAGAAAACTAGTGAAATTCTGGGACATTTTATACTATTTGAAGGTCATCTTTTTGTGGCGCGTTTTTGAGGCCCTAAACAGTGTTTTTAGCTACTCAAAAACCCCGAGAACAGAGTGTACCAAGGTACATTGTGTCTCTATAGCTCAAATGAAAGGTCCTATAGAGAGCTTTCTAATGGTGTAAATTGTTCATCAAACTAAGATTTTATGAGGAAGTTACAAGACAAACAATGGAGGGTAAATTTTAAGACCCAACTAACTTCAAAAGGCCATAAATTTCTGCTCAAGACTCAGAATTGAGCATGGAAGTAGGCATAGGAAAAGTGTTGGACAGTAGAATATAATTATTCACCCAAAAAATCGATCTAGGCATTCAATTTTCAGGAAATCAGAAGAAATAATTCCGATGAATTATTGAACAAGAATGGTTCATATTTTCATGAAATTGTTGAAACAGTTAGCTTGACAAATTTCTGTTGGCTGCACATTTTGCAAAGTTAACAACAACTAGATCATATCAGAATCAGAACAGAGTGCAAAGGAATGGAATATGCACAGGGGGATTACAATCTTGAAGATGAGATCAAAGGGATGGATGTCCATATGGGCATTGAAGGAACAAACTCCAATGGACATGGAGAAGGAAAGGATGAAAACATGAATATGGTAGAGACCATTAAAAATTTGCAGAAGGATGTCCAAAGCCATAAAGATGATAATGAAAGGATTATGAGAGCCAAGGAGCAGGAGGAGGAATTCAACACGAAATTAATGCAGAGCTTGAACATAATAGAAAATAAATTGGATAAGGAAAGTGGCTCAAACAAATCAGGAAGTCACAGGTATCTTGATGAGAAAATAATAACAAGAAGTGTTAGTAGAAATCACCATCACTCCCTGAGGAATTCCAATAAGAGAGCACATGGCAGCTCAATTCCATCCCCTATCAGGAAGCATAAGAGGTCTAGGGTGGATGACCTACAAGGAGAAATGAACAAAATCAAACCTCCTACATTGATGGTGAGCACAAGAAGGATGAAGATGCAGAGACATGGTTGTTGGGCATGAGAAAGTATTTTAAATTTCATAATTACTCTTCTCATGCAGAAGGAATAAATTACATCTATCAACTCAAGGGAAAGGCATCCATGTGGTGGGATCAGCTTGTGTAGGTGCAACACATTAAAGAGAAAAAATTTACTTGGAAGAAATTCAAGAAATATTTGACTAAGAGATACTATGACAAGAAAATGAAAGAGTTCTTTGAACTCAAACTTGGGAGTATGACCATAGATGAATATGAATTTTTTTAGAAATATTGAAGTATGTTT
>ML809542.1:22138-51575 GCA_009831015.1 Picea engelmannii | reverse complement strand
TCTCAAGCATGTTGCGACGAAAGAGTACTTTCGTCGCAAGCGGTCGTCGCAAATTTTTCAATATGTAGTAGTGTGTCAAGTTGGTAACATGCATACTTATAGTTTGGACTTAGTTCATTTGGCCATTCATTCATTCATTCCATCATCATTCACTCACTCATTCAACTGTCCTTTGTACCTTCCTGTACCTATACATGTACATGTAACTGTATTTATACCTTCCTATCATTGTACCATACCCATACCTATACATGTATCTATACTCGTACCTATACATGTACCTAGTTAGCTTAGGAGTTGGACTGAAGAGGTGGGTGGTCAGGCCCGTGATCAATTCTATCTAGGTGAGAGAATTGTTGGGAATTGATTTCCCAAAGGTGTCAAACTGTAGCTACATGGCTCTAAGACTTCCTGTCTGGCTTGTTGTTGAAGCCTCGGAAAGGAAGTGGGGCTACCGAAGGATTGTTGAGAAGAGAAGGGGCACACTTCCTGGGGTGGGACAGGCATGTGGGGAATGAGGGATTGTAGGTTGTTAGTTTGAGTTGGCACATGTGACGGAGTCTTTCCTGTTGTCTGAGAAACATTATCCTGGTTAGTAATCCCTTTACCCGAGTAAAGTTTAGTCTCGGCTCGGGGGTGAACCACTGCTGAGAGTGATGAGAAGAATGGTATAAGGTTGGGAGGTTCATGGAAGGTCTGCACACAGTTGGTGATATTCTTACCAAGATAAGTGTCAATTGTGTGTTAAATTACATGCTGCATTATTATTTATGTGTTTATTTTTATGGGTTTTCCATGGGTGTGGTTTATACCTGTCTTTATATTTATGGGTATTGCATGTCTATGTTGCATGTATATGTTTACTATTATTTCCGTATGAATCTATGCATTTACAGAATGTATTTTTCTATTTTAATTTTTATATATAAAGTTCTACAAGAGTTTTCATGTGTATCTGTTTTAATTTGCATATAGTTTGAAAAAATTTATGTGGCATAGCTCAGTTGGATGTTGGGGATGTTACATAAAGGAAATATATATTGTTCCATATGTTGGACATCTCGGTTACTAGAATACAATTACATCAGTAAGAAGAAAATTCTTTTGGTTGGGGGTGAAAAGGGATGTTGTTGATTACATCACCAGATGTATGGATTGTCGGAGAGTAAAGGTTGAGCATAGACACCCAGTGGGTTTGTTGCAACCATTATCAATTCCATAGAATAAATGGGAAGTGATAACCATTGACTTTATAACTAAATTTCCCAGGACAACAAGGAAACACGATTCAATCATGGTAGTGGTTGATAAATTGACAAAGGATGCAAATTTTGTTCCTTTAAAAACAACTCATACAGCAGTTAATATTGCAGAAATTTATATGAAGGAAATTTCTTGGTTGCATGGGATACCTAGGAAAATTGTCTTAGACAGAGACACTAATTTTTTCAAATTTCTAGAAGGGATTATTTAAAGGATTTGATACAAATATGAAATTTAGCATAGCATACCATCCATAGTCATATGGGCAAACAAAGAGGGTCAATCAAGTAACTGAAGACATGTTAAGAATGTATGTGATAGAAAAACCATTTAAGTGGGAATATTACCTGCACTTGGTTGAGTTTTCCTATAATAATGGGTATCAAGCTTCATTGAAGATGATCCCATTTGAATCCTTGTATGGTAGAAAATGTAGTACTCCAATAAGTTGGGACAACCCAGCAAATAGAGTCGTACTTGGTCCAGAGTTGCTCAAGGAAATGGAAGACTAGATGGTTAAGATTAAGCAGAATTTAAAGGTAACTCAGGATAGACATAAGGTTTATGCCAACAAGAATAGGACATCAAGAAAATTTAAAGTAGGAGGGCATGTTCTTTTGAAATTAAATCCCAAGAATATCTTTTTGAAGTTGGGTAGTTGTACAAAGCTGGCAGCCAGATTCTGTGCTCCATTTGAGATATTGGACAGAATAGGGTCAGTTGCATACATGTTTTCATGTTTCCATGAATGTGCTTAAATTATTTCATGTCTCTTTGCTAAAGAAATATGTACATGATCTTAACCATGTTATTGATTGGCATCTGATTCAAGTAGAGACAGAGGGAGACTTTCAGGTCCATCCAGTGTGAATACTGGATAGAAAAGTCAAAATGCTCCGGAATTGATTTATAGAGTTGGTAAAAGTTCAGTGGACCTGATATGGTCCTGAAGATGCTACCTGGGAGCATGAATATTCCAAATGGGTAGAGTACCCACAGCTTTTTGAATAAATTTTGGAATTTTGATTCATGTTTTGTATATGCATTGAAGACAATGCCAAAATAAGGGGGAGGGGATGTAACACCTTGGGTTTTGAGCCCCCATATTAAATAATGTATTCTTACATTGTTGAGAGGCCAGAATGCCCAAACAATTATGAAAAGGCCAGTGTGCCTAAGAAATGTAATTTTTTTATTATTATTAATAATAAATACATCATTGGCTGCTAGACGGACAAGGACTAGAGTTATAGGGGGACATGATTCCACAAGAGAGGGGGCTTGAGAGGATAAGTGCTTATTTATTTTATATTACCCATTTTGTGTAATGGGGGGGAAATCAGTTATGTGAGCTCTTGGGAGAAGGCCAAAAGGTTCTTGATCCCCACGAATTACAAAACTCATCCCTGCTCTGTGGAAGGGGTTCCCCTGTTGGAAAATTATCTCATTCATTTTGGTCATTCACTCACTCTCATTCATGTCCCCATTCTAGTGTTTTTTTTGTCACCTCATGCATTCATTCACCCATTTTGTTCACTGTTCATTCTCTCTCGTGGATTTTGCACTCCATTCTTTCCTTCACTCACTCATCTTTCATCATTTTCGTGTCTTGGCTTGGGAAAGGAAGATGAACTATTGAAGAACAACCACAGTTTTGTTGGTTGTCGATATTGTTGGTGTAATCCAGCGATGATTTGAGGTCTGCATGTCTGAGATGCTTGTCCTGTGTTCAACTTGGATCACAGTTGTGAGTCCTAAGAGTCCCAACATGGAGATTCTGGACTAGCTGCACTAGAGCCCTAGAAGGAGTAGGACTCCCTAAGGGACTGTGTGGAAAAGAAGGGTGGAGGTCCATTCTCTTTGGTGGTGCGGGCTGGGTATAAGAGAGATGGGTACTTGGATTATTTTGAGTGTTGGATAAGCATGTGAGATCTTGAGTGTTGACTGGTTTGGAAAGACAAGTAACACTCTGGAACTGTCCTTGTGGATTCATAGCCATGGCTCGGGGGTGACATTGTTTTTGAGACTTGGAACAGCAGTATCTATGGTTGGGTGGAACGTCCTTGGTCTGCAACCAATTGGTGTCTTATTTTATAAAAGATAAGTGCTCTCTATTATGGTTTCCTTTTCTTGTGTATTTATTTCTACTCTATATTAAATTATTCTATCTGAGATTTGTACTTATAATATGCATGCTTGTTGGTTACCGTTGTGCATGGTATATTGTGCATGTATTTTATGTTGTAGTATGAATATTGATTGTTGCATGTATGTATTTCATGCTTCTTTATTAATTAATTGTTATCATATATTTGAAATAAACCAAGAGGTGTGGCATGCCCGGTCCTGTGGGAGGCTAGGTATGTTACAGATTGGTAACAGATTAGAATTGAAGTGGTGTTTCCCGGCTTGGGTGGTTGGGGATGTTACATACAATCAGAAAATAACTATCCTAGATTCAATTGCAGAATGGATCCAACTCAGCAATATTTTCAGACAACAAGAGAGGTCTAAGCCATCAACTCTAATACCATGTTAGGGATTGGGTGTAACGATATACAAAAAAAATAAATAGAATTGTAGATAATCGAAGAGGAATAACCTTCAAAGAAAATATTTGGTGTCTAAAGACACTGTTACAACACTTAAACACAGTGCATTGTGATCGGAACATCACAATGAATTTTGAACATGCACACCATGTTCATCATTTGCATATATATCATATGTTAATGACCCATCAGGACTTCTATTTATAGCCTCAATATCTAACCAATTTCCATGGAATCGGGAAGATATTGCCCACATACAACGGTGTTGGCCCTTGACCAAGTTTTGAAGAACCTTGGTCATGTTTGACCTATTTTTGGGACTTCGACAGGCTATCGAAGGCGGAGTGCAAGTCAAAGCAGAGATCGCAGGATCTCGGCCCCTTGTTTAGGGCTTTTTGGGTTTTGGGCTTATGTAACGGGTATGGGGATGTTGGCCCATGGGTTTACCTATGTTTAGTACCTTTTGTAATATATAAAAATATGTCTAGGCGATGTAAGAAAGGGACCTCATAGATGATTTTAGGGGCTAAATTTCGCAAATGGGCTAATTTTCCAAGATTTTTCCAAAAAAAAGATTCGCCAATTTCCATTTTTTCTAAAAATGATTCGCCCAAATTCCATAGAATAAAATTATTTTACCTTAAAAATCGCCAAATTGATATAGAAAGTATATTAAATCCTTAGAAATTTGAAGATTTTTACAAAACTATCGCCAAACATTTTATATTTTTCATATTAAGGACTAGTAAGATTAACCCATGTTTCTACATTTTAATATAAATTTCCATCCTTAAAATCATCCCTAGAAAGGGTGCCATGCTAAGTGCTAGTAACAAAACACTAGAGCTATGTGTGTGATATTGTGCTAAGTGAAAGTGATAGTTGTAAATGATTTGTGCATGCTGTGTTGGACACTTGCAGAGCTAAGTGCAAGTGGATGTAAGAAGCTTGTGCATATTGTAAGAGGGTTTTGTGTTGTAACCTAGCTCGGGGAAGGAGGATCTGGCGGAGTGCATGCAGATCTCATGTCCTATGAAAATTAGGATATTGTGTCTTTGTGCATTTAGATGATCGAAATAAGACAATAAAGAAGAAGAAGAGTTGGTGGACGTAGCCCTAGGCTGGGAGTGAACCACATATATGATGTGTTGTGGTTGCTTTGTGCATTATGGTTTTTTTATTGTTCATATGATTTATGCTTAGTGTAGTAATGTATGTTTAGATGTATATGATATGATATCTTAGTGCTTGGTGATGTAAATAAGTACCAAATCTGATCTATTTTGATGTGCTTATTGCTTGAATGTGTTGGATCTTGTTGAATACTGCGTTGCGTTGTAATTAGGGTTTATCTGCACTGTAGACAAAGGCTAAATACTAATGAACGATAACTGCTAAGTGCTTTGTTGAGGTGTTGTAATCACATATCTGTGCCCCGGCTAGGTTGTAGACATCTGAGTCCTGCAACCACCCCTACCTCTACCTCGGATGAGACTTCATCTGTTTCATAGGTGTTGCCAAAAGGGTTAGTAGTTAGGGTTTTGTGGGTGCGTTGTTGAAGCGTTGAACCCTGGGTCTGCCCCTGTGCCAAAAAATGGTTTCATTGTCGGGACTTGAAATTGTTATTGCCGAGAAATGAAGAAAATAAAGCTTTGTGCGTAGATCTGTTGCTTTAGTGCGCAGTACTCTACTTGACTTGTGAAGCTTTGTGCTAAGAAGATAAGTCTGATCTGAAGAAAAGAGGTAAGATCTTGACGCTTTGTGCTCTGAGAAAGGTAAGATAAGTGAAAATTTTTGTTTCTAAAGTATGGATCTAGGTATGTTTGATAAAAAAATTCCTAGCCTAAAAACTAGGGAACAGCTAGAAGAAAGAAGGTTTGATATGTGTAGATCTGATAGAAATAGTGAGAGATATGTTATTCCTATGCATAGAAAGAATGTTTGGACTAACAAATGGATGCAGGATCCTAGAAATAATTGTTTGCAGGTTAGTTACTATGACCCTAGTGTGCAGTACAAGAAAGATTGGGGATCATTTAAGAGAAAGAGAGGATTAACTCTTTGTTACAGTTGCAGAAGACCCAGACATCTTGCTAAGGAATGCCCTGGAAGAAGACCTAGTTGTCTTTGTTGTAAATCTATGGACCATGAAGTTTTGGATTTCCCTAGAATGATTTCTAAGGTTGAAAGAATGAATATGAGACAAGAAAACCCTGAGGAAGGCCAAGAAACTAAGACTATGGTAGAACCCCATAAAGAATCATAGACTATATTACTACAAATGAAAGAAACCTTGAATGATCACAGAGATATCAACTTATCAGAGATCTTCAAAGAGAAAGAGTGCATAGAAACAAGAATAGAAGAATTAGACATAGACTGTGTTCTAGATGAGGAAAAAAAGGTGAATATCATGACAGAAAGAACTTGGAAAATTTTGGGAAAGCCTGTTATGATTCCTTCATTGGAAGGAATAGGATTATTTAGAGGAAAGTTGATAACCCTATCTGGAAGACTTACCCAGACATCTATGAGTGCTCATGGCACTTCAAAAGAAGAAGAATTTGAGATCGTTAAGTTTGTTGAGAACAGCTCTCCATTTGCTATACTACTAGGAAAAACCTAGATTGAGAAAGATCAGACCCAAAGAAAAGAAGAGGAATCTCTCGAATAGAAAAAGCAATAACTAAGAGACTTTATAACTAAGATAATAGAACACTTACTGGAAGAACAAGAAAACCATTTGAAGCTACTGAGGAACAGAAATCTAGATGTCAAAGTTGAAAGAAAATAAGAAGACTTGAAACACCTATCTGTACAGGAGAGTAGAGCACCTACCCCAGATAGAGAAGAAGTATTGGCCTTGAACCCTAGGAAATATCACCAATAGCGTGAAGTTACTATGTCAAGCAGAGATAAGAATCCGAATGGAAAAAGGAATACCGAGATGTAGATCACAAGGAAGAAGGCTAGAAAGCTCAGCAAGAAGAAATCAAAGTTAGAGAAATTATAGGAAGTTCCAGAGAAGACTTCACCGAAGGAAGGTCTCCAAAATTTGAACTTCATCGAGATATCAAACCAGCTTAGATTGGCACTTCGCCATGGCAGAGAAATATAACCATTATAGGCATTATAACCGTTAGATTGACATTCCTGAACGGTTAGAATAGCAGTTATGATCATAAATCTCGTTATCATACCATTGGGACTGCACCGTAATGGATAGAAATGCATTGATGAAGGCTTCTTGTCCATTGGAGGGATATGTTACATTGTTGTCTACTTATTCCGTCGACTATTGTGCTAAGAACACTTTTGTGAACTGTATCTGATCCAACAAGAGAACTCATTGTTACCGTGTTGTGTTTATTGAGACTTCGCTACTTGTCCTATTGCATTGAGCATTTGGTCATGGATCTGAGTTATCCAATCTCAAGCATGCATGTCAGATGAACTCAGCGCCGTAGAAAATTTTGTCGAAGAAGTTCTAATCGACCTTATGGATGAAAAGGTGATGTCCGTCGGAATTCAAGATGCATCGATGTGAGGAGTGCAAGCCTCCCCATTGACTGCTTGTGGATCTGGACCATCCTGAGTTGTGACTGAGAAATCAACCAAGCATTGCGATGACTTGGCAAATGAAAATTTAATCCCATCCATCCTGCCCAACTACATCTCACCTCTGGCCGGCGTGGTGAATCGTGACAGTGTCCCCAAGGACTTCGACTACACCCTTATTACTGCGTACCTCCTGAGGGGGATACGCACATGCAAGCCTTAGCTAGATAAGATTCTGATGTTGAAGATTAGAGACTTCAACTTGGGAGACCACAAGAACTTCAGCATGCTATCCCCTCATAGGTATTTTACTAGGATGAAGGGGAAGAATTCGAGGATAATCCCCCAACCATGGACTATGGACCTCGCGCAGTCCACTATTCTGAACATGATGAAAATACCCCATTTTGGAAGGCACGAAGGAGGTTAACGCTTGCATTAAGATCTTGTTGTCAAGTTTCCATGGATATTATCTATGGCTAGATAGACACGTCATCATCGATCCAGTACTAATCCATCGGATCACCGGATTGAGCATGCATGGACCAAACCCGAAAGACTTTCACCAGTTGTGCAGTGTCCACTACACCCCCACCATCAGAAGAACCAGATTTGGGAGATGAGCCTACCCAACTTCACAAGATAGATGATGTGACCGAAGCTCACCTTTGTCAATCATAAGAAGAAAAAGAACATGCCACAATGGCCCTAAAGCAAGCACAAGAGGAAGTGATAGAGAAACATCGAGTTGTGCAACGGGAGAAGGATGACCTCCAAACCCAGTTCAAAAAGGAGAGAGTGCAGATCCAGCAAGAGAAAGAATAGTTACTCATGGAGTAGGTTGGAGTCAAAGAAGCAATCAACATAGCACTTCGTTCTATGATGGGCTTGGAGCAAAAGGAGGAAGACCCAGTGGAGCATCAAGTAATGAAGCTTGTTGAAGCCATCCAGTAGCTTCAATAGAGAATAGCATATCTAGAGCTAAAAACAGTACCAAGCACCTCGCGGGACATTAAAGACCAAAGAGAAGAAACTACCTGGAGCACAGTTGAGAGAATCAAAGCCTTAGCTTTGGAATGTAAGCAGGTTAGAAGTAAAAGTGCGCAGACTTATGAGTAACTTATTGAGGACCCTGAACTGAAGACACTGGAGTCATAGCTCCAGGAGGCAAAGTAGCAAGCAGCAAAAGTACAGGCACAGTTGAAACTTATGTCAGCAGTTGAGAGGATGAAAAAATCCCAGGAACAGTTCATTGCTCAGCAGTAGGTCCATACCATACAGAGAAAAGTCATGGAAGTGACTCAGAGGCTCCAACTAGTCCAGGATGAAGCTTGCCAACTATTTGAGGAGATTAAAGGATGAGGAGTAGAGCTGGAACAAGTAGTCACTTTGGTAGAACAACTCTTAGATGGACCTATGAACGATGCAGTTATTCAAGAGTTCACCAAGCAGGAGGCCCTACCGAAGCAGCAACTCGAGCCAAGCTCGAGGATTTTGAGGTAGAGCTACCCAAATCAGAGTAACTCGAGATGAGTCACAGGTGAGTGTTGGGGGCCTTTTGGTCCTTGACCAAGTTTTGAAGAACCTTGGTCATGTTTGACCTCTTTTTGGGACTTCTACAGGCTATCAAAGGCGGAGCGCAAGTCGAAGCGGAGATCGCGGGATCTCGGCCCCTTCTTTAGGGATTTTTGGGTTTTGGGCTTATGTAATGAGTATGGGGATATCGGCCCATGGGTTTACCTATGTTTATGCCCTTTTGTAATATGTAAATAGATGTCTAGGCAATGTAAGAAAGGGTGCCATGCTAAGTGCTAGTAACAAAACACTAGAGCTATGTGTGTGATATTGTGCTAAGTGCAAGTGATAGTTGTAAATGCTTTGTGCATGCTGTGTTGGACACTTGCAGAGCTAAGTGCAAGTGGATGTAAGAAGCTTGTGCATATTGTAAGAGGGATTTGTACTGTAACCTAGCTCGGGGAAGGAGGATCTAGTGGAGTGTGTGCAGATCTCTTGTCCTATGCGAAGTAGGATCTTGTGGCTCTGTGCATGTAGATGATTGACAGAAGACAATAAAGAAGAAGAATATTTGGTGGATGTAGCCCCAGGTTGGGGGTGAACCACGTATATCCTATGTTGTGCTTGCTTTGTGCATTATGGTTGTTTCATTTTTCATATGATTTATGCTTAGTGTAGTAATGTATGTTTAGATGTATCTGATATGATAGCTTAGTGCTTGGTGATGTAAATAAGTTCCAGATCTGATCTATTTTGATGTGCTTAGTGCTTGAATGTGTTGGATATTGTTGAATATTGCGTTGTATTGTAGTTAGGGTTTATATGCATTGTAGACAAAGGCTAAATACTAATGAACAATAACTGCTAAGTGCTCTGTTGAGGTGTTGTAATCATAGATCCATGTCCCAGCTAGGTTGCAAACATCTGAGTCCTGTAACCACCCCCACCTTTACCTTGGGTGAGACTTCATCTACTTCGCAGGTGTTGCCAAAAGGGTCGGTAGTTGGGGTTTTTTTGGTGCATTGTTGAAGTGTTGAACCCTGGGTATGCCCCTGTGCCAACAAATGGTCAATGGTTAGAGTTTAATCCATCAAATCCACATTGTCTAGTTGGCCCATCAAGCTTGCTTGACCTGAACATCCATGGGTCCAACTCATAGTTGATTTCTCGGCCGGTCGATCCACTAACTGACTATCTTCGAATATTGGTTGATTTTTTGACCAATGGGCTTGTTGACTACTCGACTGACTAATTTATATATCTGATTAATCACCCGATCAATTTTTTTCCAAATGTTGGTTGATCGCTCAACCAACTCATTCGAGGATAAGTGTGATGAATCATCAAGACCTTATGTTTCAACATATGGGATTCAACTTCATTAAATCTACATGTGAGAAAGAAATTATGGCCATCCTAAATGTCATAGAGACCTAGTGCCCATACCCCATTGGGAAATGTTTCCAAATCAAGACTAACCATCATAGTCTAAAGTAATTTCTTGAATGGCATTTATCATCACCATAGAAACATAAGTGGGCCACCAAGATACTATGGTACGACTATGATATTATCTATAAGACAGGTAAATACAATGTGGTCATTGATGACTTATCTTGGCAATTTGAGGATGATGGATCTTAATTTACCTTATATTTACCAATTGCAAGTTGGTTGGATGATGCTCATTGTTGTGTTGGTTTTTTCACTTGGGTGAGAAAAACAACAACACTTGCATGTCTAGATGAGCCTGTTGGACAAGACAGAAGTTTGTGAGTGGTTTAAACAAGCCAAACACATGTATAAACAAAGAAATAAAACTAAAAAAACTAAGAAATAAAAGTTAGAAATCATGAGAAACTTAGAACCATAAAAATCAACCAATGACCAACATAATGCTACCAATTGATCAATAGATTAGTAGGAAAAACAGCGTAGAGAAAAATGAGGAATTATGAGTCCCCTTTTCCTCCTTGGGAGGGCTCTTGAGTTCCCTAATGGAGAGCTCTTCATACAATGGAAGAAAATGGAAAATGGTGAAGAACAACAATGCTTATTCCCTCAAGAGGTGAGTGGAATGGCCTATTGCAATGATGCTTGAAGGCTCCATAGAGAAAAGAGGATTCTCAAAGGAGAATTATTGCATCATAACAATATTATGAAGATGTTGGTTTCTTAGTACACCCATGGCTCTTATTTATAGCATTTATTCAAGGAAAAATGTAATTGGTTCTTGGTGTGAACAAGGGGCCTTTTAGGGCACCCTCTAGTCCTTGACCAGCCTTCCATTCGGATTTCTCTCATATATGAGGGTCAAATCGTGTTGGGAGTTGGTCCATAAGTGGTTGAGGGGTCGACAAGATCCATAGAAGTGTCGTTCATAGAAGTGTGTGGATTTTCTCATACATAGTCACACACTTGGAGCATTATGCACACTGAGGGCTTTGTTGGCCCGCGCACACTGTGCACTATGCGTGTGCTTCCTTTGGTGAATTGGTGAATGTTGGCCCTTGGTTATGAACGGAAGCAGAGAACAAGGAAGAAAAGGTAAAAAGTGAACTTCGCAGGAGACACAATGACTATCACTGGGTCGAAGTGAGCAAAAGAGAAGAAAAGATGGAGCGAAGTGCGGAAAAGCAAGTCGTTGGATGAGGAGATCGAGGATGACAAATCAACAAGGAAGATGGACCGAGGATGACTCAGGAAGTGGAAAATTCCACCATTGGATGCTTTAGAGCATCGCATGAGAAGGAAGGAAAGACATGCTAGCAAAGTCCAAAAAAAGTGGATCAAATTGACCTAGGGTCTTAGACACCTAGGGTTTTGGTAATTAGGGTTTTGACACCTAGGTTTTGGCCTAAGGTTATCAGTGAGGTATTGTAATGTATAAATAAAGGTCAAGAGGAACTGGGTCGAGAAGTAGGATATTGTTATTGATTTATCTCTATTGTTGTGGTGAGAGGTCATTGCATTGTGAGAGAGAAGTGCTAAGGGTGAGAGCCTTCTGGTATTGTAAGGTCTTCAGCTAGGTGTGAAGATCAGATCCTGCAGTTGGGTGCGCAGGAAGGGGGAGAGAAGAGGGAATAAGAGAGAGGATATGTTGGCCAAGAGCGTAGATCAGAACTATAAGCTTTAACCTAATATATCATAAGCACAGTTATGTGGATGTATCCCTAAAGATAGGGTGAACCACGTATATTTTGTGTTGTGTGAGTGATTAATGATTTGATCTCTGTCCTTATTATACTGTTATTTGCATTATTGTGTTAGATATAGATTTATAGCTGTGCAGAGTAGATCTCGTTGATAAGTGATATATGAATACTGTGATTGTTGTTATACAAGATCCACTTGATATTCCCCTGGTTGTAGACATCTCTGTCCTGCAACCCCCTCATCGTTGCTTCGGGTGAGACTGCATCTACTTCATAGGTGTTGCCGAAAGGGCCAGTAGCTAGGGCTTGTTGGTGTGCTCTTGGAGTGAACCCTGGCTCTGCCCCCATGCCAACAGTGAATTTGCACATGTCAATTTTTGACCCAATTGTATAGTTTTTTTCCTTTTGAATGCATTTCAGTGTTGTAAGTGGACTAATTGAATGGAATTGATGTGTTTCCTTAACCATTTGCATGCAATGTTGCGGACTATTTTTCAGTGATAACAGATGCCCCCTGATGTGTGAGGTTAGGAGCATACGTATAGATAAAATACATCAATGTTTATTTTACTGAGAGTTCCATTGTAATGAAGAGTGAAGAGAGGAACTGCAAGAGTGATCCTCCGGAGGGAGAGGGAAAATTGCGGGACCCAAACCTTTCTCTAGGGAGAAAAAGAAAATATGTGTACAAATGAGGCGGGCATGCCCCATGCTCGTGTCATATAACCAAAATGTGAGACCGTAACTGAAGATGTATATTGATGTAGATAATTGCAGCCCCCTCATGGGTGGTTGATAATGGTAGATGATAGTTCGAAATGGTGAACATACTCTGAAGTGAGGCAAGGATGACTGTAAGAGGTGTCCATGATTCGTAGGCATTGATGGCCTAATGAATTTAGAGGTATTCGGCTGGTATGAAACAACTTCAATAGTCACATAGTAATACCCACCGTAACATGAGAGTTTGTTGAAGTCAAATGTTATGGGGGTCAACGGAATCAGAGAGAAATGATGATTCTCTATGTGTCATTTGAGACTCCTCATTGTGAAGGTAATGAGAGTCAAGATATTTTCGCCCTTCTAGAAACTATGTTGATGTCAACAAAAAGGGAGACACGACTCCAAGAATCAAATGGCTTTGTGAAATCCACTAAGATGGTATCAGGTACTGATAGGTAACATGAACGAAGTCAATATGTGGTGAGACTCAAGACTGGCCTTAGTTGGGGAATTTTGAAGGATGATTGGTGGCAATCGTAAAAATGTATCTAGTGTTAGGGGGACGACTAGATATGGGGTTAAACTATGCCAGAGACTAACAAAGTGGACAAACTCAGAGATCATGGGTACATGGACTTGGGATACTCAAGGTTCATGAACGATGTCAAAATGAAAAAAGAGTGGATTCCCCAACCAAGGGTGATATGGGTTGTGTTGCCAGGGAAAAGAAGGTCATCAAGGGTGATGACAAAAAGTTAAGTAAATGATGGAAAAAAAGGCTTTTTATAATTACCAAAGAAATAAAGAATAATTTGGGTTGAGTGTAGAGATACAGAAATGGGTGCCCCAATTAAAGATGGCTTGGCCTTTTCGGGTGCCAACTATGAAAGAGAACTAGTGGAGGGTGGGGGGACCATGGGTGGGTTTCTATATGAGGTAAATGAATGGAGGATAATTTGTAGATGGGTAAGTTGATGGTGGATGAGATGATGGCATAATGATATTGCGCGGGTGTAGTCAAATAGAACCGAGATGATATGACCTAGGAGTCCATTGGGAATGCTATCAATATGATGAGAAGAAGTATGGGGTTCATTTTTGGAAGTACATAAGACTAACAGGACTCCTATCCCTAGGGGATGAAATCAGCATGAGTGTCAAGTTGCCAAGGGGAACTATGAATGGGACAACTCATGTGGGGGAGAGTGCTACTGGGTGACAATACCAAAATGCAGCAGAGGTGAAGGTACTACAGATCTGGATGTAAGGACCCTAAGGGTAAACGTCAGAGGGTGTGATTGGGGGATGCAATTGATTTATAGAGGGAATAATTACATGCCAGTGTCGAACATATACCTGAAGGGGCTATGTCGCTTTGATGAATGGGTACCTACACACATGAAAACCAAATACTCGACGTGAACAATGTCTAATGATAAAGAACATATGACAGATATTTGATAAAATTTGAACATGAGCATGTGTACCTGAATGTGATGTGAAAAAAATGCTCCTCTGGGGCCAAGTTCAGATGAGGACACGAGGAATGTGAATGTGTATATGGTGGGACCAAGATCACATGGCTGAGAAAGGATCAAAAAATGGAGGCTTTGGGATCCTATAACTGAGTGTGGAAGTTTGGAAAAGGGGACTATATATGGTTGGTGGGCCCACAATGCCACCTCATTTGTACCTGTCACTGTAGTTGAATTAACGAGCGTATTCTGAGGAAATTTGGATATTACGAGAGCATGAGTCGACTGATCTAGGAGGGGTGAGAGACTGGTTAGTGGTCTTATCCTCCTGCATTATGTGAAGTTTGGGTAGGAGGATGAAAGGCCTCCTATGAGATGAAAAGTGCTCGATGATGGAGCACGTTCCATGGGCCATCAGGAGTAGTGAGTTTCTCTAGGATATCTTCGTTTCAGTGAAAAATGTGAGAATACAGGGGATCTTGGGAGGTGACAGGGGGAACTATCAAAGTGTGTGATGCAAGAGCATTGCTATAAAATATAGAAAGGCAGATGTGGAATTGAAGTCGACACCTCAACGCATCAAAGGAGCCAAACTGACCTTTAACTAGCTTGGTAGCAATGTGGATATTTTTTATTTTCTTGTTAATTAATTTAGTTTTATGTAAAGTCAGGCCGCCGTCTGAAGGGAAGGAACAATTGTAAATCCTTTACACGACTGTAATATATTATAGGTGTAGGATAATTTCCATATTAGTCATTAGGTTGCATTTAATTGAGTACGAAACCACTTGAGTAGAGTGTGATAGGATTTAGATGGGAGGAAGAAGAGTGGAGAGGCTCTGGGTCCTTAGACAAGTTTTCATTGTAATGGTTGTAGGAGATAGCAACTGTAATTATGGTTTTCTCTTTCAAATGAATAGAACAGAGAAAATTGACCAAAAACTATACAGTGTTGATATTGTTTGACTGCTAATTGTGTATTTCTGTGAATGTATGATGTTTATGGTGAGTGAATGAATAATTGAATGAGTTTCAATTGTTTCTCTTCTGTAATATATGCAAGGAGTGCATACCGAATGCAAGGATTGTGTGTGAGGAAGTCTTTTTTGAATCGAAGCTTAGAAGAGATAGCAAGGGACTTTTGTATGCAGAGTGTGCATATTGAGTGTAAGGATTACCCGTAGGAGAAAACTTAGCTTGAGTTTGAAAGCTCAGGAAGTTGAGTGCAGAGTATGACAGGAGGGCATCAGAAAGTATTTTGAATAAGACACAGAGTGCAAGTGTGCACCAAGGTAGAGGTTTATATTTCATTTGTCAGAAGCTCAGGAGGAGTATTGGTTCTAAACTTCGAGAAGAAATACTTAGAATAATTTCTAAGTCCTGAAGAGTTGAAGCGTTCAAAGGTGGAGCGCAGAAGTTGAAAGTTCGAAGGAAGAACAAGTACGGAGGATTGAGAGGGAGAAATTCTTCAGAAAGGAATTTTGGAGACTGAATAAGATCAAGGATTAAGATCCATTCAGGAGAACCTAAAATATTTTAGGCCGTTAGATCTCGGAGAAGTAGCGCACTGGTTAGCCATGAGGATTTATCGAAATTTCACAAACTAGAAGATTTGGAAGAAGAAGAGTGAAATTCGTGAAATCCCGAAACGCAAAATCCTGAAATCATCGGGACCATCCATCGAAAGGGGACACATGGTGAGAAATCAACATTTTGCTAACTCGCAGGAGGGAAAGGTCAAAGGGGATAGTCGTGAGAACTTATGAGGCCTGAGTTCAGGATTTGATAGTGGTCGTTAGATCTAGAAGAGCGTGATTCGTTGATTTGGTGCTTCGAAATATCGGCATTTCGGGAGTCAAGAGTGCGAAGGAAGATGCTCTTGGAATTCGCAAAATCCTGACGTACTTGACATTTGAGCCCCAGGTCATGACCGAAGGTCATATGGCGAAGGGATAAGAGAGGAGATAGCTATTTCTAGGCCACTGTCAAGAATTCAGAGGTCAAAGAGTCGGGGGTTGACTCACATGCGATTTCCTGACATGTGAAATTGTGAAACACCTTTTGATTAGGCGTGTGGTCATGGGTAGTGGTCACTTGGAGGAAGCTTACGCCTGGTGTTTGTTCACGCGGGCAGAGTTTTCATAAAAATACCTATGGATTGTTTCTTAGAGGTTCCAACAAGGAATCAAAGATTGTTTCAGTTCAGTCTTGAGAAGATCCTATACCAGGAGGTCATGCATCCCTTGGAGAGGAGGGGGGTCTGCACCAAGTGGTATCAGAGCCTGAAAAATATTTGAAGATGACCTCAGTGTGTTGGAAACAGTTGAAGAGATGCCACCGAGGGTATGCACAAGACCACCTATAGAAAACCGTTCTGTAGGAAGAGAAGTGAGAGAACTTTGTACAAGGTTGGAAGTGATGGAAGCAATGCAAAGGAGAACATCTGTCACTGGAGACGTTAGTGATGCAGAGAGTGAAAAAATAGAAGTTGAAGAAGCTACAGGGGAAGATGCAGGCGACAAACACTTCTTGAAGGCTATTATGAAGTTGGGAGCCAGAGCAAAGATAGACATCCCAATGTATGAAGGTAATTTGGATGTTGAACAGCTGTTGGACTAGATAAGGTCCATGGACAAGTATTTTGACTATGAAGATGTCGACGAAGGAAGGAAGGTGAGACATGTTTTCATGAGATTAAAGGGACATGCATCACTGTGGTGGGATGAAATGCAGGCAGAAAGGAGGAGAAAAGGAAAACAGAAGATAAATAATTGGGATAGGATGGTATCCAAACTGAAGGATAAATTCATACCTAGGGATTATCAAATAGATTTGTTCAGAAAATTGCAGAACCTGAGAAAGAGAGGTATGATAGTGAAAGAGTATACAGAAGAATTTTATAGGTTGAATATTAGGACTGGACAAAGAGAGAAGGATGATGAAAAATTTTCTAGGTATATAAATGGTTTGAGGTATGAAATTTAGGATGAAATCATCATGATGACTATGAGGACAATAGAATATGCTTATCAGATTACACTAAAGGCAAAAGAAAAGTTGGCCAAAAACCAGAGTCAACGGAACAGAAGCAGAGGCTTAAATAGAGGTAAGGGAGTTGTCTATGATAAGGCATCGAAATCTAAGGATTAGAATGAGAAATCATATGGTCATTTTGAAAGAGGATGAAGTTCCCAAAGAAGATCGTTTGGTGGGAGAAATTAGTTTCCTCGAGGAAGAGGAAGAAGTAGAGGAGGTGGAGTTAAATGTTATGCCTGTGGAAATACAGGACATATGTCTTGGGAATGTCCCAAGAGGAAGAGAGAAGGAGGAGGAGAAGCACACATTTCTGAAGCCCAGAAGAATGTGGAAGCAGAGGCAGTAGAAGGAGGACAAAATATTATGAGGAGGAAAGTTCTTCTAAATCCAAAGAAAGAAATAGAAGACCCAATTCAGTGAATGAGGTTGTTCAAGACTGCTTGTAAGACAAAGGAAAAAGTTTGTAAGATGATTATAGACAGTGGGAGTACTGATAATTTAGTATCAACAAAGATGGTGGAGAAGTTGGAGCCGGAGACAACTGCACACCCAAGTCCATACAAAGTATCATGGTTGCACAAAGGACATCAAGTAATGGTAAGTCAACAATGCAAAGTTGAATTTAAAATAGGAGGTTATAAAGATGAGATTTTGTGTGATGCGATACCCATGGATGTTTGTCATATTTTGTTGGGGAGACCGTGGAAGTTTGATAGGAATGTTATTCATGATGGGAGAAAAAATACTTATACTCTGGAAAAGAATGGTAGAACTCACATGTTATTGCCAACAGAAGAGAAGAAAGAAAAGGAAGAAGCTAGCACAAGAATACTTCTCATGAGTGGGAAGGAACTCTTGAAGGAGATCAAGAAAGATCAAGAAATGCAATTTTTTGTAGTAAGGAAGCCGAGAGTTATCCTTACCAATAATTTTGTGGATAATTTACCTGAAGAAATCCAATAATTGTTGAAGAACTTTGTTGACATAGTAGTGGATGAGTTCCCTCATTCATTACAACCTATTAGGAGCATTAGCCACCATATTGACTTGATTCTAGAAGCCAGTTTTCCAAATAAAGCAGCATATATGTTGACACCTCGAGAGAATGAAGAAGTTAAGAATCAAGTTCAGGAGTTGTTGGATAAAGGTTTTGTTAGGGAAAGTCTAAGCCCATGTGTAGTACCAACTATATTGATTCCAAAGAAGGATGGGGGATGGAGAATGTGTATAGATTCTAGAGCTATAAACAAGATCACCTTCAGGTATAGATTTCCTTTACCTAGGATGGATGACTTGATGGATTATTTGACCAGATCAAGCTATTTTTCAAAAATATACTTGAAGACTGGATATCATCAGATAAGAATGAGAGAGGGAGATGAATGGAAAACAGCATTCAAGACAAATGAAGGTTTGTTTGAATGGCTAGTCATGCCATTTGGATTGACAAATGCTCCAAGTACATTTATGAGGTTGATGAATGAAGTACTGAAGGACTTGATAGGTAAATTTGTCATTGTATATCTGGATGATATATTAGTTTTCAGCAAAACAAAAGAATAACATTTAAAGCACTTGACATTAGTGATGAGGATATTGTAGCAAGAAAAGTTGTTAATAAACTTGAAGAAAAGTTCTTTTATGAAGAAAGAGCTCATATATTTGGTTTTTTTTATCTCTTCAAATGAATTGAAGATGGATCCGGAAAAGGTGAGAGAAATCAAAGAATGGCCATCACCCAGGAACATATTTGAGGTGAGAAGTTTCCATGGTTTAGAATGTTTTTATAGAAAGTTTATCAGAAATTTTAGTGGTATATGTGCACCCATTATGGACACTGTGAAGAATAAACATGAGTCTTTTAATTGGACAGAGGAGGCTGAGAAAAGATTCAAAGTGTTGAAAAAGAAGATCACAAAACAACCAGTTCTGGTTTTACCATATTTTGGAAAGACATTCCAGGTAAGATGTGATGAAAGTGGAATAGCCATTGGAGTAGTTTTGAGTCAAGATAATAGGCCAGTTGCTTATTTTAGTGAGAAATTGAATGATGCTAAGGAGAAATATTCTACATATGACAAGGAGTTTTATGCAGTGATTCAAGCTTTGAAAAAATGGAGACATTATTTAATTCCAAATGAGTTTGTCTTGTATAGTCATAATCAAGATTTGCAATTTATTACTAGGCAAGAGAAGTTGAATCAGAGACATTCTAAGTAGGTAGAATTTATGCAGAATTTTACTTTTGTCATTAAACATATTTCTAGAAATGCTAATAAAGTTGCAGATGCTTTGAGCAGGAGGAGTTTGGTTTTACAGGAATTTCAAGTGAATACCTTAGGGTTTGAGCACCTTAAGGAAATGTATCAGGAAGATCCAGATTTTAAGGAGGCTTACGAAGCATATGAAAATACTTTGTTGAGGGATAACCACTCATGGTAAGAATATTTGATCCAAGATGGATTGTTGTTTAAAGGAAGACAATTGTGCATACCAAGATGTTCAATGAGAGATAATGTTTTGAAAGAAAAACATAGTGGAGGTTTAGCCGGACATTTTGGTCATGACAAAACATTTGCACAACTGAGTAGTTTGTATTATTGGATAGGTATGAGGGTAGATGTGAAGAATTTGTAGACCGATGTAAGATCTGTCAACATGCAAAAGGGAAGAGACAAAACACTGGTTTGTATCAACCATTGCCTATTCCGGAAAGGCCTTGGGATGCAATTAGTATGGATTTTGTATTGGGATTACCTAGAACCCAGAAGGGAAGTGATTCCATATTTGTCATGGTAGAAATATTTTCTAAGATGGAACACTTCATACCATGTCAGAAAAAAAATGATGCTACACACATAGCCAATTTGTTTTTTAGAGAAGTTGTGAGAATACATGGATTGCCCAGAAGCATAGTTTCAGACAAGGACACTAAGTTCGTGGGACACTTTTGGAGGACTCTATGGAAGAGGCTGGGAACTAAATTATCTTTTAGTTCAGCATATCACACTTATATAGACAGATAGACTGAAGTGGTGAATAGCAGTCTGGGAAATTTGTTAAGGAGTTTAGTCACTGAACAAGATTGTCAGTGGGATCAGATTCTGGCACAAGCAGAATTTGCATTTAACAATTCAGTTAATAGGAGCACTGGAAAAAGTCCATTCAAGATAGTATATGGAGGAAGACAGCTGAGAGGGGTTGCAGAATTGAGAGAATTGAAACAAGATGAATTCAAGAGCGTTGGAGCAGAAGATTTTGCTACATAAATGCAAAGACTTGATGATCAAGTTAAGAGGTAGATACAGGATAGTAATCAAAAGTATAAGGACAGAGTTGATCAGAAAAGAAGGGAAGTTCAATTTAAAGTGGGAGATGAATTTTTAGCTCATTTGAGGAAGGAAAGGTTTCCCATAGGAACATATAATAAGTTGAAGATGAAGAACATAGGACCATGCAAGATCCTTAGAAAATTTGCAGCAAATGCTTATGAGATAGAGTTGCATGACAATGTTGGAATATCACT
The DNA here is from genome assembly GCA_009831015.1 of Picea engelmannii. NCBI lineage: Eukaryota > Viridiplantae > Streptophyta > Pinopsida > Pinales > Pinaceae > Picea > Picea engelmannii. The sequence continues at coordinate 30,772 of ML809542.1, read as the reverse complement.
GATATTCAACGTTGCATATTTGTATCCTTATAGCAGAGATGACACAGTAGAATTAGATGATCAGGAAGAGATTCAATGGGAAGAACATATGCCTACAGTAGAAAAACCTCAGATGGAGAAAATTTTAGAACAGGGAGTTGGAAGGAAAACTAGAAGAAATATGTATCCTGAATATTTGGTAAAGTGGAAGGATTACCATGTGGAAGATTCAAGTTGGGTAATTGAACCTGATATTTTGAAGCATGGAAAACAGTGAGAGATCTCATGGACAGGATTCCATGAATATTTTTTCCAGAGGAGTATGATGCAGGAGCATCGCTATCAAATATAGAAAGGCAAACGTGGAATTGAAGTCGACATCTCAATGCATCGAAGGATCCAAACCGACCTTTAACCAGCTTGGTAGCGGTGTGGATATTTTTTATTTTATCGTTAATTAATTTAGATGTACGTAAAGTCAATCCACCATCTGAAGGGATGGAACAATTGTAAATCCTTTACATGACTATTATATATTACAGGTGTAGGATAATTTCTATATTAGTCATTAGGTTGCATTTACTTGAGTAGGTAACTGCTTGAGTAGAGTGTGATAGGATTTAGATAGGAGGAAGAAGATCAGAGAGGCTCTAGGGCCTTAGACAAGTTTTCATTGTAATGGTTGTAGGAGATAGCGACTGTAATTATGGTTTTCTCTTTGAAATGAATAGAACAAAGAAAATTGACCAAAAATTGTACAGTGTTGATATTGTTTGACTGTTAATTGTGTATTATGTGAATGTATGATGTTTATGGTGAGTGAATGAATAATTGAATGAGTTTAAATTGTTTTTGTTTTGTAATATATGCAAGGAGTGCACACCGAACGCAAGGAGTGCATGTGAGGAAGTCTTTTTTTACTCAAAGCTCAGAAGAGATAGCGAGGGACTTTTGTATGCAGAGTGTGCATACTGAGCGTAAGGAGTGCGCGTAGGAGAAAACTTAGCTTAAGTTTGAAATCTTAGGAAGTTGAGCACAGAGTATGCTAGGAGGGCATCAGAAAGCATTTTGAGGAAGACGCAGAGTGAAAATGTGCGCCAAGGCAGAGGTTTAGATTTCATTTGTCAGAATATCAGGAGGAGTAGTGGTTCTAAACTTCGAAAAGAAATACTTAGAATAATTTCTAAGTCCTGAAGAGTTGAAGCATTCAAAGGTGGAGCGTAGAAATTGAAAGTTCGAAGGAAGAAAAAGTACAGAGGATTGAGCAGGATAAATCCTTTAGAAAGGAATTTTGAAGACTGAATAAGATCAAGGGTTAAGATCTATTCAGGAGAAGACGAAATATTTTAGGTTGTTAGATCTCGAAGAAGTAGCACACTGGTTAGCCATGAGGATTTATCGGAATTTCAAAAACCAAAAGATTTGGAAGAAGCAGAGTGAAATTTGTGAAATCCTGAAACGCGAAATACCGAAATCATCGAGATCGTCCATCGAAAGGGGACACGTGGTGAGAAATTAGCATTTCGTTGACTCACGGGAGGGAAAGGTCAAAGGGGAGAATCATGAGAACTCATGAGGTTTGAGTTCGCGATTTGATAGTTGTCATCAGATTCAGAGGACGAGCTGTTGATTTGGTGCTTTGGAATATCATCATTTTGGGAGTCGGGAGTGCAAAGGAAGATGCTCTCGGAAGTCGCGAGTCGTGAAATCTCAACGCACTTGAGAGTTGAGCCTCAGGTCATGACCGGAGGTCATATGGTGAAGGGATAAGAGAGGAGCTAGCTAGTGTTAGGCCCTTATCGGGAATTCAGAGGTCGGAGATTCTAGAGTTGACTCACATATGATTTCTTGACATGCAAAATTGTGAAACACCTTTTGATTAGGCCTGTGGTCATGGGTAGTCATCACCTGGAGGAAGCTTACGCCTGGTGTTTGTTCACACAGGTGGATTTTTCATAAATAGGATTGTGGATTGTTTCTTAGAGGTTCCAACAAGGAATCGAAGACTGTTTCATTTTAGTCTTGAGAAGATCCTAGACCGGGAGGTCATGCATCCCTTGGAGAGGAGGGGGGTCTTCACCAGTGTGGTTTTCTTCTAGTGGTGAGGACGTAGACGGGATATCGTGTATAGGGTGCGAGGGACCGCTGGACATAAATTGAATTTCCTGATACTGTGGAGGGTGCCTCGTTCACGCATGTACTGACAACAAAATGTATCAAATATCAGTAATGTGAACCTTAGTAGAGAGTGGTCAAGAGGGCTATGGCCGAGACGTTTGGCATATTGCGGATGACATTTGGTGAAATTGAGGTAGAGCTGGGAAATGATGAGTATAGTGTCCATATTCTGAACAGATGGCACAAGAGAATTTGGTTTGCAACTCTTTATTGCTAGCAGTGGAGGATTCCAGAGTAGCAGTGGACTTACTTGGTGGAGGGGAAAGCAATGTGGTTGCTCGAGGGAGTTGTATCAAATTGCGTAACTCGGGAAGAGTAGGACATCTATTAATGGGGTGCCCTTCTCTTTCGCATAGTGTGCAAGGAGGTTGAACTCAAGAAGGAAGTGGAGTTGTGGGCTCTTTCTTCTTTCATATTCCACCAACAGTGGCAGTGGTGCCAACATTTGGGGGTGATGGTGTCATGGTAGGATCATGTATTGGGATCTACATCGGTATTCCCTCTATCTGAGGAGGGAGAGATGGTTGAGGAACCATCGTAGTTGGATGTAGATACCATACAGGGATGGAAATCACTATGTTAGGAAGAGTAAGGGTCGTAGCTACCTAGAACGCTTGGACTCCAGGTGGTGGGTAGAAGAAAGGAATTTGGGTAATGACTTGGGGGACTGTCTCCCAAACTGGGATTTTCCCCTGGAGGGGGGGGAATCTGGGATAAGTGGTGCAGTGGAGTTCTCAAGGAATTCCTGAGGTAATAGTTCTTCAACTGGTGGAACCTCGATGTGGGGAGGAGCCTCGAGGGGAGGTATATTGGTTTTGATCTCGGTTCCATTAGAAGATACTACACACGCTTGTGTTGAAGGGTGTAGGAGGGGTGGTGCTCCATGATATGCCCCCAGAAAATATGGGTCCTTAAAAATGTTGGGACCGATGTCGATGAATGAATAAGCATCTAAGCTAGGGGAGACAAGGGGGAGAATGTTATCAATGTTGGCAGAATGATTAGGCTCATAATGTGTAATTTGGTCGATGGTGATGATTTTCCCGTTGTAGGGGAACATCATCATTCAAAACACAGAAGAAGCCACTGCCTTCATAGCGTATAGGTATCTATGTCCAAACAAGATATTATAATCAAGTGGAGCATCGATAACTTCAATTTCGATTAAGATGGTTTTTCCCCCAAGTTCTACAGGGACATTTTGGAAGAGGCCCTTGGGAGACAATGTTCGACCATCATAGGCTCTCAAGGTGATGGCAGATGGTACTAGATCAGGGGACCCAAGTTTTTTCCATACTACTTTGGACATTATGCATGTGGATGCACCTTCATCGATGATACATCAATGTATTGTGATGTTCCATATCTTAACTGGTATCTGGAAAGCTACCAGAGCGAGGAGGCATGGTTCTACACTATCTTGATCAAAGGTGATGAGTCTAGTATCATCCAGGTCGACTGCCCCCAAGGTGGAAAGAAATGATTTCCATTGAGTTGGACAAGTTGAGGACCTCCAATACATACATGGTTGCAGGAGACTGGGTTAAGTCATTGACTAGACTATAGTTATGTGCGGCCCTAGCATGAGGGTTATGGACATTTTGTCGTAATGGCATATGGGGTATACRGTTCAATGTTAGGGCRTGGAATCATCAATGGTTGGCCAKCTATAGTGGGATTCATTTATGAGGTGGTTGGGGTAGATTTAGGGGGAACACCATACTGGCAACCGCATGTTTACAAAAGAATCTCTTCTTTGCTGGTAAGGAGGATGTTGCGATCAGCTGGATTTCCATATTGAATGGGACGYGGGTTTTAATACTGCCCCATTTGTGGTGGGGTTGGGTGTACCTCAYGTTGGGTATTCATCACACCTTGGTGTGGAATATGGTTTTTCAAAAYGATCGGAGGTGGYTGTTGCAAGTACTGTTGTGGGGCCTACTGAGGGGMAGGCAACGTTGGGGGACATTGCATGGTCATGGATTCTTTCATCTGTTTGAAGTCAGCAATTTGGGGGGAATGGTGTGTACAATGTCCATACTCACCACAGAGAGTGAAAGGGAAGTTAGTCTTAAGATCATTTTTGTTATTCCCTTGTCATTTTTTATTATTGTCCCCTTGGGGGTTTTGGTTGCCCCCAGCGGGATGGTTTTGTTGGGGGATATTTCTGCCTAGTCCTAGGTTATTATTGTTTCAGTTTTTTCCTTTCTTCTTAGCATTATTCGGCTGATGGGATGGATTTTTTGTATTCAACTATTAAAAAGTATGAAGTTGTTGAATGGGAGAGGGATGAACAAAGTTAACATCGGCATGTGGTTGTCCGTGTGGAGGAGCAACTAGTTGTGGAGGACTGGGAAATGGGAAGTATGCATTGTTTTTTGGAGATGACCCATAGGGCGTATAGGAAGTATATGTAACTCCACAATTGTTATGGTCACATGTAGGGGTTGGGGGTGGACCCGTGCTTGATTGGGGGACCGGATGCATCTCGGTTGTCGGTGGGGTTCCCCCCAACGGCTGAGGGGGGGAAATAGGATACGACTTTTGGTAAGTGGGGGGAGGGTAATAAGACAACCCTTTGTATGTTTGTGGATATTGAGGTGCACCATAAATAGGTGGAAGTGTTGAGTTTTCAATGAGCTATGGATATTGTATCCTCTTTAAATTTTTTATTTAACTATTACTTGAACCAAAACTACTACAACAAACCAAGATCAAAAGAAGAATAACCATGCACAAGAACACAAGAAGTATCCTGTGAAACCCTTCTCAACAAGGGAAGAAAACCCAGTGAATCCTTTGCTATATTCCTCAAGAGAAAGACCTCCCACACCATCACCAAACCTAGCACACAAGAGGGTGTTGTAATTCTCATAATTCCATACCACAACTTCTGAAATCATGAGATGACACAATGATAAGTGTGTTTCCTCAATGGGGATTCACCTTTATTTATATAATACTTGTCACATCAAATGATGTGTCTTTTAGCACAATATGGATGACCTCAATAACTCAAAATATAATTAATAATTACCATATTAATTAGCTTTTATAATAATTATATTTTACATTACGGTGGGTCCGACCTATACCCTTTACATTACAAGTAGGGTTACAGGTAATTCTGACTCTTGAACAATATAGAAAGTGTTCTCATACACCCACTAGTGCTCAAACACTAGGGGCACATCCATAGGGATGCCCATATCTCTATCTCATTGCGTATCACAGGAGAACCACACTCACTAGTGCTCAGCCACGAGGATCGCGTTCACTTGTGCTCATCCATAGGCATGTCCACTCAATGGACCTTCTTTCCTACTGCATTACACAGGAGAGTCATATGGAGTTCATCATCTAAACTCTCTTCTCAGAGGAGGCTAATACATTGTATTCATCTCTATCTCATGATGATGCACCCAGCTCTATGGGAATTCACACGTTCACCTTATGCTCAACCACATGCACGTCCAACTTGGCAGATCTCCTTTCTCACTGCGTTACATAGGAGAATCATCTAGATTTCTTCTCAACTCTTTGTAAGGAGGATGCCATCACTCCGTTCCATCTATGTCTTAGATATGAGCCACACACCCGTCTCATGGGCTTTCTCTCAAGTCTATGTCCTGGAGGATGTATCACGTAGCTGTAATCATCAACACTCCCTCTCAGCTAGGGAGGAATTCTCCATCAGGCTAGGTCTCGCACGAAAGTACTCAAACTTTTCCTTGGTTGTAGTCATCAACACTCCCTCTCAACAAGAGAGGTATTCTTCACCAAGCCAGTTTGGTGAAGATGTCTGCAATCTGCTCATGTGTAGGAAAGTATTTCACGTGTACTGCTTTCCTCTACATCATGTCTCTGAAAATGATATTTTATCTCAATATGTTTCGATCTATCATGAAACATAGGGTTCTCAAGAGCTTCACACAGCTCTGATTATAATCATAGAATCCATTTCATGATCAAGTAAATCTGTGAGAAGTTAATGAAGCCACACTACTTCGCACACTCAATGATATATACTCTCCTTCTATGGTACTCAAGGCTACAGAGATTTGTTTCTTGTTGCACTAGGAAACCATGGAAAGCTTCACGGTAAAACAACAAATGGATGTGCTCTTCCGATCCATTGTACTCTCTGCTCAATCTGTATCATCATATCCCTGCAAAATCAAGTTCAAAGTGGTGCCATATCTCAAGTCATATCCAACTGTGCCTCGTATATATCATAGTACATGCTTTACTGCTATCCATTAAGTTTGTCTCGACTGACTCATGGATCGAATAAGAACATTCATTGCATAGCATATATCAGGTCTAGTGTTAACCAGGTACATCAATGATCCAATTAGTTGTCGGTACACATGTAAATCAATCTCGTCTAAATCATCATCATTTATTTTTTGTCAAATCCATCACCATCGATGTAGACATGGATTTGCATTTTGTCATACTAAACTTCTTTAATATCTCCATTGTATATTTTCCTTGAATTAGAAAAGTCTTATTGGTCCTCTTTTCATACTTCTTGTCCTAAGAAGTAGTCCATCATACCAAGATCCTTCATCTCGAAATCAGAAGTCAAAGCTTTATTGTAACAACATGGATTCTTGAATAAGTCATCAAAATTAGGTTCTCGTCACCAACAATGTAATATTATAGGTTTGGATCAGCAACACTCTTATTGAAACCCAAACTTCATCAATAATCAATCTATCTAATGTAGTTTCCAACTCATGGATGGTAGTACAGATGGGTGTGCATTGGGATGCTTGGATCAATATGTCTCATCATAGTTCACTCCCTCTGCTTGTGAGTATCCTCTAACTATGTCTCGTTTTGTATTTCTCGACATTTCCATCAGTTGCATGTCTTTTTGCCTCGTGCAGAGTTTTTCAAGTCCAGACAGACCTTTTATGGCCTACTGTAAAGTCCCTGGGAATATCAACTGGAAAAACTAGGTTAATTGTATCAATGGTTGTCTCCCTATGAACTGTTGAAGGGGGAGAAGGTATTTGTATTTTCCTTCTTCTCCAATAGTTTTGAATCCCTTTGAGTCAAGTGACTCCCTCTGAAGTTTTGAAGGAAAAACATCTTCCTTTGTTGTTAACATGCCTGGAACAAGGAAACAAACAAAAGGAAACAAGACAAAAAAATATCTCCTAAAGTAGACTCATGAGTACATCTCTAGAATAAAAACAATTTAAGGATTGTTGTCACAGCTACAACACCTACTTGTAATGTAGCATGATAATTAAAATCAATCAAACCTGGAGTCTTCACTTCCAGTGTGTTTTTCTTCTGAATGCACTCAGACTTATCTGGGGCCATGATTGTACCAAGGGTTTCTTCCTCCTGCAAGTACCCTTATGTTAATGATGAAAATAAAATATATATATAAGTGCATACCTGAGAGTGTAAACCAGTGGAGGTTTTGCTTTTTTTTCAATGTCATGATGATCAATGAAATTTCTTGCTTTTTTCCCTTGTAGCCTCCTTGTACTATAAAAGTCTCTGCATCAACCTTGTAGCTCAAGACTGTAATCAAGGCTTTATTGTTGTTTGTAGGTGAGAGGTAATAATGAGAACCTCCTTGCTCTAAACCAATGTCTTGATTTTCTGAAATACCCTTGAGCTGCTAGCACAAATATTTAATACCAAAAACTTCAAGAAATCATTATTGTTGTCTTTTGGATCTGGTCCATTCTTCTCACCAATATCTTCAGTGCACTTAGGCAAGAAATTGTAATTCTCTGTGGAGAGAAATTCAAGGGTATATGGAACATTATAGTCAAGAAATCAACAACATCCTTCTATAATTTCTAATGTTTGTCAACAAATTTGCCTCGAGATTGTCAAATGATGGCTCCCTTACAGTCTTCAATTTTCTATATGGGGTAGTTGTTGTATTTTCCTATGGCCACCTCCACATTCTTCCATCCAATTCATATAATAGAGTAGCAATAATAAATGTGTGGATGTTCCAAATACAATGGTATCATCCAAAACCATATAGTGAACAAAATGGAATATGGTTTCCCATAAAAGTGATTGAACTTTCTCATTTGAACTTTCCTTGATTAACTGAAGAGAGTGCAGCCATTTCTAACAAAGAACCACCATTCGCAAGATGCATGATCCAGATTTATGTAGGAACACAATGAAATACAGAAATACACATACACACAGAGATGCAGTGGAAATAAGACTTCATTTCATTAATAACAAATAACTGAAATATGCTTACAGACAGGATGGAAATAAACTAGCTAGGGCGTTGGTAGCTTATCTCTAAGAAGAGATGTGGCCGCTACTCGCATCCGTGAGAAGATGATTACAATGAGGCTCTGAAGACCCTTTTACAATAAACGGGAATGCCAAAAGTCCTAGACATCCAAAAACCTAACCCTGGGAGATGAAGCGCCAAAAGTCATGTGGGCCCCGTTTGGGTAAGTTGGTACATCAACTTCC
>ML809542.1:0-22038 GCA_009831015.1 Picea engelmannii | reverse complement strand
GTGAGTTGTTCTGCCATGTCGGATGTGTCTAGTAGAGGTGGAAAGTAGGGCCGAAGGTGGTCCACATTGAACACTAGGTGCAGACCAAGGAATGGTGGAATGCTGAGCTCAAAGGCATTTTCCCCTACAGCCTTGGTGAGGGTCCAAGTGGAATAGGTGGGTGGCCACCAATATCCACCTGGATCATGAATGCGGTAAAAGAACAATATTACCCTGTTGGCAACTATGAGGACCAGTACATGAGATGGACCACACTGCGGCAAGAGAGGGGCCAAGAAATTTCAGAGTTCACCAATACCTTCCATACCTTGCGCACCAAGCTGGGTATCAAAGACTCCGAGCAACATTTGGTTCTGAAATACCGTGGGGCTCTACATAGATACATCCAAACTGAAATGGATTTTCTGGACATCTCATCACTCGGTGCTGCTTATCGATATGTTGTTAAAATTGAGCAGAAATTTAAGCACCAGAACAAACGGGAATTTGGGTCTGCAAATCTGCAACAACCAAAGTATGACAAAGATGGCCCTAACAAACAGTCTCCCGAAAACTAGTCCAAGACATAGGAAAAAAAGGGTCATGGGAAGACAAAGAAGGACACCGGAAAATGGTGTGATTTCCACAAAATCCCCTGACACAACACCAATGAATGTCGCTCAAAATAGTCATTAGTGGCCGAGATCAAAGACAAGGAGCCGAACCCTGATTCAGAATTTGATTCTGAAAATACAGGTAAAGGACAGATCATTGACGCAGACCCCATTACTATTGTCGCGACCGCAACAATTCAACCAGAAGAACCAACAGATCCTAAAGAGGGGGAGCACCTTTTTCATTCACAGATGTGGGTGAAGGGGACCCCGCTGCATTTTATTGTTGATAGCGGAAGCCAAAAGAACCTCATCTCAGCAGAGGTCATCAAACAGTTGGGATTGTCAACAACACCACACCCGCAGCCATACAACATTGGGTGGCTTCGCCAAGGACAAGATCTTCGTGTCAGCCAACAATGTCGATTGTCATACGGCATCCATCCCTTCAAGGATGAGGTATTATGTGATGTTGCCCCACTGGATGTCTGTGATGTTCTCTTGGGCCAGCCATATATGTGGAAGCGCCATGCTATTTATGAGTCTCAACCCCGTAGTGTCATTGTTACTTTGGGGGGCCATCTCTACAGAATACCAAAGGTAGTTCCAACTATTGTTTCACCTAAAAAGTGTCGCAAGGTAGTATCTCATACTGCAAAATTCAGCTTCTTCCCAATCTGTTCAAAAGGAGAACAAAATGACACTGCAACCACTATAGCCTTGCCCCAAGCACCTCCTATCCAACAAAAGAAGGTCGACAAGTTGCAGAAAAGCGCAAAGATTCCTTCTTCACACTGTCCTCTCATGTATCTCAACTTGTTGAACAACCTCAACCTCAACAGGTTCTTGATAGACTTCCACAAACTGAGCAGCGTGACGTCTCCAGCAAGACAAGCAGCTCACCAAGATGCAGATTCAGCAAACGCTTTTCCTTCTCCCCTGGGAACTCAACACAATGGAGACCATTGCTTCCTAAGGAGGGAGGATTGATCCAGGTGGATATCAGTGGCCACCCACCTTTTCCAACTGGCTAAAAATAACTTTATGGCAATTTTGGCAATTTACTATTTGTAGCAGGTTTTAACTTCCGGGGCCATTTTGAGGGCCTAAATGAAGGTTTTTAGAGATCGAGGTTCTCAATGATATTTGAAGGCATTATTGATCCCCCAAAATGAATCTCCTTGATGATACCTTTCCAACGAACTATCACATGCCTAAAACGGAGATCGTATGCAAAAGTTACGACCCCGGGAAGTTGATGCACCAACTTACCCAAACGGGGCCCACATGAATTTTGGCGCTTCATCTCCTAGGGTTAGGTTTTTGGATGTCTAGGAATTTTTTCATTCCCGTTTATTGTAAAAGGGCCTTCAAAGCCTCATTGTAACCATCTTCTTGCGAATGCGAGTAGCCGTCACATCTCTTCTCAGAGATAAGCTGCCACCATTCTAACAAGTCTTTCACTCTATATTTTTACAGTCTCTGTACATTTCTTTCATTAATAGAAATCATGTATTACTGTATCTCTGATATATTTCTGTTATATTATTGGATATACGTGATATCTCTGTGCATTTCTTTATTATATCTTCGCTCTCATTTCGTGCCGAAAATAATCTGGATCAATGCACCTAGTATAGGTTAATGCACAATGTTGTGAAAGAGATATCACATCACTGTACATAGTTTTGGTATCTGAACTTTGTTGTGGAAACCTCTAAAAGATAACCCATCACAATAGTAAATGCAAATATCTGATCTGATCTGATTTAAAAACAGGCTAACCTCATAGTGTATGGTTGTAACAAAACTGAGTGAACAAGAATGGAATGGTGAGATATGTTCATGTATCTACTTTTTCCAATCTCTTGTGTTACATCTACCATTTCATCAAGTGACAAAAGGGGTTGACTGAAATATACAAGTACATCCATAGACTTTAAGGGACGTGAAACAAGCACGGTAACAAATGAGCTATGTCTTTTCTCTTATGTGGATTCTTCTTTTCCTTCAACAATTATAGAACTATATTGAACATGGACAAGTGCTCTGACAAGTTCAATTGCAATCAAGTTAGGTTCTCTTGGAATTTATTTCACAATCTTTTCAGTCACACAGGGCTTCTGGTAGCCTCAATATTTACCTCAGAAGGGTCCAACCCATTTTCTCATTACAGTGGCAGGGGTTTTGTTTGTTGTTGTATTTTCTGTTGTTGTTTGTATTTTCTGAGGCAGTCTTTAGAGGCTTGCGGCCACCTTAATTGGACATCTACCCCTCCTCCTAGACTCTGGCCTCGTCTCCCATATAACTTGGCTGTCGTTCAAGGGTTTTACCTTAGTTGTGGTCTCCTTTAACCAGGGTTTTGGCCTGGGCTAGTAGGCCTGCAGTCAGCCCTAAATAATTTTTCCACAGAAAATTTTAAGAGGAAGATCTGGTAGGGTTTCTTCTTTGATGTGGTCTTCTTCTTGGGATTTTCAATAGTGCTCAGACCTGTGGCTAGCCTCACAGTGAAATTAAGAGGGGTCTAGCCTCATCATCTACTACATATTTTTCAAGGAGAGGACCGACCCTCTTTTTTTCACACCTATAGCAAAGTTTATATTGTACCTTCAACTTTAATGTGAAATGGTCTTCTTCAAGCCTGCTCTTATACCATGTTGAGTTTTCAATGAGCTATGTCCCTTTTATCCTCTTTAAATTTTATGTTTAACTATTATGTGAACCATAACTACTGCAGTAAACCAAGATCAGAAGAAGAATAATCATGCACAAGAACACAAGAAGTATCTTACGAAACCCTTCTCAACAAGGGAAGAAAACCCAACTAATCATTTTCTATATTCCTCAAGAGAAAGACCTCCCACACCATCTCCAATCCTAGCACACAAGAGGGTGTTGTAATTCTCATAATTTCAGAACACAAATTCTAAAATCATGAGATGACACAATGATAAGTGTGTTTTTTCAATGGGGATTCACCTTTATTTATATCAGACTTGTCACATCAAATGATGTGTCTATTGGCACAATAGGACCTACCTTAATAAATCAAAATATAATCAATAATTACCATATTAATTATCGTTTACATTAAGGTGGGGCCGACCTGTACCCTTTACATTACAAATAGGGTTACAGGTAAGTCTGACTCTTGATCAATATATCAAGGGATCTCATACACCCACTAGTGCTAGGCCACTAGAGGCACATCCATAGGGATGTCCATATCTCTATCTCACTACATCTCACAGTAGAAACACACTCACTAGTGGTCAGCCACTAGGATCACGTTCACTTGTGCTCATCCATAGGAACATCCACTCAACAGATCTTCTTTCCCACTGCATTACATAGGAGAGTCATCTATATTTCATCATATCAACTCTCTACTCAAAGGAGGCTAATACATCGTCTTCATCTCTGTCTCATCAAGATGCACCCAACTCTATGGGAATTCACACATTCACCTTGTTCTCATCCACAGGCACATCCAACTCAACAAATATCCTTTCTCATTGTGTTACACAAGAGAATCATCTGGAGTTCTTCTCAACTCACTGTAAGGAGGAGGCCATCACTACATTCCATCTCTGTCTCAGATAGGAACCACACACCCATATCAGGGGATCTCTCTTGGGTTTTTTTCTTGGAGGATGTCTCACGCAACTGTAATCATCAATAGGCAGTTGGTTGTAAGAGTTGTGGTGTGTCATGGAACCAATCAACCCATCCGCAGCGTGGGACATCCCAGGTTCATCCTGGCCAAATGGTATGGGTCTGGGTGCATCAGGTAACATTGTGTATAAGTAACCTAATTGAGCATAGATAAGGTCAAAATTTTGGGCCTTACTAATGGCTTCCTCCTCTGTCTAAGGAAATGTGGATGCTACATCCTTGGAAATAATAGAGACAAGTGATTTGAGAAACCAATCAAGACGTTGTTCTTTGGTGGTTTCCGCTTTACACAAACTACGACGTCATATCCATTCATGAATGTGATTGGATATATGGATAGTAGTAGTTTGTTTAAACTCTGAGGGAATTTCTAAGTCAGTATCATGATGAACTAGTAGTTGTAAAAAGGACAACAAGGCCTTGGCCAATGATTCAAAGGTTGCATGGGACCCCGATTTTTCATCCACATACCATTTGGCTGAGGAACCAGTGAGAGTGTGTTGAAACAACCTTAGGTGGATGGAATCATCCATGATGTTGTTTCAAGAGCACCATAAGTGGAAGTTCATAACATGGTTGGTGGGATCATCCCCTGGTTTTCCTTCAAACTTTGTCGGAATATCTGAAGGTAGTTTGACAATCATATTGGGCTAAGTGGGATCATGCCAAATGGGATCATTCGTGAGTTTGGTTAAATCAAGAATGTTAAGGGATACCAAGTATGGAATAGGGAGATTTGGTGGAGGATTAGTTCCAACCATCGTGTGAGTAGGTGGTGGACCTGTTCCTTGAGAGAGGTTTGGTCGGGCTGTACTTCTCCCTTGAGAAGAATTTCCCCCCCGACCTCCTTGTGATGGAGAACTAGTGGATGGATGGCCTTGGGAATTGGACCCAAGCAAAGTGGAACCAAGTAAAGTTGATCCCAAAAATAGTAGCACTAGCGGGGGTGTGAGATGGTTGAGTCCGTGAGATGGCAAGACTAGGGACTCCTCCTAGAATAGGGGGGGGATTATGCTAGCGTTTGGAACAACGGGGATTATGTGGGTCCCCTATGGTTTCTGACTAACAAAGTGAATGTGTGAAAATGGTGACAAGAGAGCAATAAATGAACAAGATATTTGTATAATTTGGACCTTCACAAGATAGTGTAACTCACAATTTCATGTAATGAAATGAGAATCATACATAAATCAACTGTAAATAATCAAACATGTGGATAGGTGGATTTTTTCTACATGGGGGAAAAAATAAAATAAAAATCTTGTGTCCTAAAATATGTATCGTCCTTCCTCTCAAATAGAACTGGGCCTTCCAAAATCACTCAATAGTGGGGTATGAAGCCACCGAAAGAGAAACTAGTTGTTGGAGGCAGGCCAAAGGCCAAAGTGGAAAAGCAAGGCATTTTTGGGAAAGAAATCATGCACGAGCAAAGAGACAGTTGGAAGGAAACACTGCATGCGTGCATGCAAGGAAAACAACAGCTGGAAGAAGGAACAAAATGCACACATGGGAGCAAGACCTAATGACGGTAGGGTTAGGGTTTTGGTAAGGTATTGTAATGGATTAAGAGCCAGAAATGTATAAATATAGATACCGAGGTATTATAGAGGGTTCTGATTGTTATTGTTGTTGTGACGCATGCGTTGATGCGATACGTGATATTTCATTGTATAAGCCATTTTTGTATAAGTTGTTGAGATAGAGAGGATGAGGGGAGGTATGCCTTGAGTGTTAGATCACAGGCTAGGGATCCTAGTGCAATCTAGTATGCCTCATATAGATCTTACCCAACTGAGAAGAGTTGTAAGTGCACGGTGTTGTGTATGCGGAAATAATATAATAAAAGAGATGAGATACAAATCTTTGTGGGCATATCCCCAGGAGGGGGTGAAACATGGTAACATCTGTGTTATGTGATGAATTCTTGCATATCTTTATTGTCTTTAGCAGTTATTATTATGTTGAATGAATGAGTTGTTATATTTCCTGCTTATTCGTCGATAAAAAGTTTACTGTCTTTACAAGTCATAATAAATGGTTAAATATATAGCTTGCTTATCTCACACTCAATCCTAGGCTATAAACACCTGAGTCTTATAGCCACCCATTAAATCTATCTCGGGTGAGATTGTGCAGTGCATTTTGTGTGTTGTGTCACCTTCTGATTTACCAGAAGGGCCGATAGTTTTAGAGGTTTTGTTGGAAACCCGAATAGACATGAACCTTGGGTCAACAAACTCGGATAGAATAGAGGAATAGTAACTAACAAATGGTTATGTTTTCATTGGTAGGAACAGGAGAGGATTGAGTAGGGGAGATAAGTCGAATATCTGTCGAAGGAGGATCAAGAAAAGGTTAGGGAAAAAAGTAATGAGCCATTAGGAGGGAATGTTGAGACTGTGGAATCCCATAAAAGAAGAGATCGAAACTTGGCTGAGAACTAAGGAGCTAGAGTTTGCATAGAAAGACAATAGAAACCCTAGACTAACACCTCGCAAATATATGGAGAAATATGTGTTTACTGATTTACACGAAGTCTTTTTTTGTGATTTTCCACATCTATTGCAGGTGTGGATACTAAGGTTGAAGGATAACCATGCAACGAAATGGATTTGACAGATAGAGTGGACCCTAGTACAGATTGAACAGCTACAACAGTTGAACAACAAGTTCACCTGTGCATTAGACTTTTGTCTTGATAGTATTGTGGAAGGTTTTATAACAAAGTTTGTTGTCGACACAGCAAAGTCATATAGCGCAATGGAGCAAGAGTTTCTATGTGGACCTTGAGGAAGGTACATTCGATCGATGTATACTTCTATTAAGATATTGTTGTATAACAAAGGAGTACTAACAATGGATTCATACAGCTAAACTTCCCTGCGTGCATGGGGGAGGGGGGGAAGCACTGACAGAAAAAGGAGAAATGGAAGGAGGAAATGATAAGGGTAAGAAGGAGGAACCCTTGGACCCGATCATGATGGACAACGACTAGATCAAGCAGATCATGGAGACAGCTGCAAAAACACGTAGAAAAGTACCCTACCAATACAAGGTGAATACCAAGAAGAGATTCGTAGCCGTGAGGGAAGGCTTGGAGAGTGATGAGGAAGAGGTAGAGGATCTTCGAGTTGTGGATCATATTAAGGAAATCATGAACGCAACATATGAGAGAAAGATGATAGATCCAAGAACGGGAAGATAAGGCAGCAATCCTATCCATATTAATGTTAGTGTGGAACCCATAAACCCATGTGTGACTAATACACCAAATAAAACACCACCATTTAGGAAACCGAAGTTCAGAAGAAGTCAGACAATGGGAAGTACATCCACACAAGGAACAACAACTGGAGGAGCCAGTTCAGGTAGCACTAGTCAAATGTCTACACTGCGTGGAGGTAGTATTTCAGAATTCAGAATGGCAGGGCACGATCCCACCATCAGGTTACCAGAATTTTGAGGAGAAGCAACAGAAGACCCTAAGAAACACTTTTTAATTTGTGCAAATATCTAGGAAGAAAAACAGATCACTGATGAAGATACCAAACTTGTGCAGTTAGCGATTACACTAAGAGACCATGCACTAGACTCGTATATGAGTTTAGACGCAAACAGTGCACCTGAGATGACAAGGACACTGACAGACATTAAGAAGTTACTGATAAATGATTTCTAGAAGCCAAGCTTAGAGGATCAGTACATTAATGAGATTATATAAATACGACAGAAACCAGGAGAATCTATATGGGAGATTGACTAGAGGTTCAAATGACTGAAGGGAAAGTTAAAATATCTCATGACCAAGATGCAGCATCAGCACTTGTTTGTCAACTCATTGCTCCCACACTTAAAATATCCATTACGACAACAAAAGTTCCAGACGTAGGTAGAGGCTCTGCAGGAAGCCTTGTAATTGGAAGAAAACTAGTACCAGCAAATAGACCCAGGTATTGACAAACTGAAGGAGGACTTGAAGAATTTAACGTTTCAACTAAAGAAGAATAAGAACAAAGACAAACGGGAAGTTGTTTGGTGTACCACATGCAGGAAGGAAGGACACTATAAGAATGAATGTCCAACATTCACGTAGTATATGGCAGCAGGAATTCCAAACCCATTACCCATAGGAGGATCATGGTGTGAAGTCTATAAGAAACCGGGTCACGACCCCTATCATTGCTCGATGATGCAGAAATACCATACAGTCCCAAAGAATTCATACTGCACCTTTTGTAAGTCAGTGGTCCACAATGACAAAGATCGTAGAACTATGGAGTTGATGCAAGAAAGGACACCAGACACATATAGAGTGCAGGAAGAAATGACAACAGGGCAAGCCACACCACACTTTAACATAGTTCCATCTCCATACAACATTGCGCAGCAGTAGTATAATATTGCATAGCAACCATACAATAACGCTCAGCCATGGTACAATGCAACACAACCTTAGTACAATACCGCGCAGTACAATCAGGTGTCTCATTATAATGCGTCGAGAGGAGACAGAGAAGGCTATAGAGGTAGAGGTCGAGCAAGAGGAGGTTTCAGATGAGGTAGAGGACCATTAGTGTGTCACAATTTTCAACAACCGATACATTATGCAATGGAATGTCCACTTCCACCAGCAACTTGTATGTATTTTTGCGCATCGGACCATGATACAGAAGAATGTCTGGCACTCCTAGTAAATATCCAGGAAAAGAGGAACCAGAACAACTAGAATGTTCAGTGGATTTCTGCCAAAGCAAGGGAGGAAGGATGGAACATTAATATAGTTACTCGTGGAGGATCTAAAACAGGGGACGACACTGTTCAACAAGATACAGCACAAAATAAATTGGTGAAAAAGAACGTCGAACCAGGGAAGCAGTTCAACGTACAGAAGGAACATGAGATATTTAAGCAAGCCCAATAAGAATACCAAAAGGAAGATATTGCGACAACTTCAACTGCGCAACAAAGTAAGGAAGCACCAGAATATGAAATGCCTTCATTATTGGATCATACCATCGAAATACATTCCATGGGACAAGTAAGTACAATCAAAGGCTTTTTGCAATCATGTGTAAAGGTATTAAGTGATCCATCATCTGCGAAAATATTGCAAAACATACTAGAAAAATTTAGTATCGAGGTGGAAGGAAAACTAGAACCAAAAATAGTTAATCACCTACACACAAGAAGAAGAACAAGTAGGGAATTTAGACTGAATGCCAACATTGGATATTTCAATATGGGAGACATCATACTAGATCTAGGATCTAAAGTCAATGTACTACCAAAGAAGACATGGAAATGCATGGGAGATCCAACATTAGGATATTCACCTGTTCAATTGAAACTGACAAACCAACACAAAGTCCTACCAATAGGTAGACTGAAAGGAGTGAAAGTAGACCTAGACGGAGTGTGCACTAAAGAAAATTTTGAAGTCATTGAAATAGTGGACAGTACAACACCTTATCCATCATTGCTTGGTCTGGATTGGGTGTTTGACAACCATGCCATAATCAACCTGAAGACCAAGAAGATGACATTTGAATCAGGAGAATACAGGGTCATCGCACCATTAGACCCATCAGAAGGGGAGAGGTTTGTGGAACCTACTTGCCTAGACTTAGAGGAAATCAGCTAGTTGTACAGAACAACTGCACGTAATGAAGATTACATGAACCCAACTGTAGATGGGATACTCAGTTGGTGGGGAATTACCTCATGTGCAACAAACTCAGATACCAGCTTAAATAACTGGAAACAAAGGCTACATGATGTATCCACGAGGAGATGTGCAAGAATAGACCGCGCAGTAAGATGGGTAGGCACATAAATCAAAGAACCACTCAGTTTCTATGGTGTAAACGATTTGGAAACATTTTTGGCACAGTATGAAGATGAAGTCTTAGAGAACCATCGACTGTTATCACTTGATATAGCACTCAAGGCCACACCTGAAAGATGGTGGGGTGCACACAAAGAGACCATCACAGACTGGTACCAATGTAAGCGATTACTACGCATAAGGTTCGGCGCAGAACAAAAAAACAACAAACATCAAACGTATAATGGACAAAGAGCACCAGTGGAGCACTTGGAGGAGTGTAGAACACTGTGGAAAATGACAGCCCCAGAGGAATGGCCTCATCATTTTATACACACTCTAAAGGGCATACCAGCAAACTGGTATATAGACCAGGAATTGCGCAAAGGAACTACGACCTGGATGACATTGCAATAGAACTTTACAGTCACTTTCTCATTCGAGCATGAGAACCCCAACATAGATGTTGCTCTTAAAAATATAAGAGAAGTGATATTCATCCAAGCACCAGAAATAGAATTTATCACAGAAGGGCAACAGTGGAACAAACAGACAGTCAAGGAACTGTTGTCATGTTACCATGTACAAGAGGAAGCACCGGATGAAGATGATCTGCGCAATATCTAGATTGAAGAATCAGAAGGGGAAAGAGATGTGGAAGGGCCACCCATAGAATCAAGAGTCATTTTTGCGCCAATCAAGGTAAATAAATTCAATATTGGGACAGTCAAGAATCCCAAAATGGCCAGCATTGGAGATTATTGGGATCAGAAAATAGTGGAAAGCATAATAGAGTTATTGCGCGAATACAATGACTTGTTTCCCACAACATTTATGGAGATGAAGGGGATAGTCGGAGAGTTAGGAGAAATGAACATAACACTCACACCTAAAGCAATATTGATCAGATAACAACCATATAGACTGAACCCAATATATAAGTAGAAAGTCAAATCTGAGATCGACAGGATGCTCGAAGCCAGCATCATAGAACCGATCGAAGAAGCAGAATGGATAAGCTTGATGGTAGTATAGGACAAAAAACGAGGGATAAGGATATGTGTCGACTTGAGGAAGTTGAAAGATGCATACCTACACGACCCATTCCCTACACCTTTCACGGATGAAGTGTTAGAAAATGTAGCCGACCACGAAGCCTACTCATTCACTGATGGATTCTCAGGCTACAATCAGATCAAGATAGCACAAGAAGACAAATACAAGACCATTTTCGTGACAGAATGGGGATCGTATTAGTACACAGTCATGCCTTTTGGATTGAAGAATGCACCAGCAATCTTTTCCAGAGTACTCATTGTTGTGTTTAAGGAATTTATCCACCAGTTTCTCGAAGTATACCTGGATGATTGGATGGTCTACAGTTTGTTGAAATCCCATGTAGAAGTCTTATGGCTAATGTTGGAAAGATGCAGAAAGTGTCAAATATCACTGAACATAAAGAAATGTATATTTGGAACACCATTTGGGATACTATTGGGCCATATAGTATGCAAACAAGGTTTACTCGTAGATCCTGTAAAGATTACAGTCATTGTCAACCTACCACCACCAAAAACAGTCTGTCAGCTAAGAGTGATGTTGGGATACACGGGATACTATAGGAAATTCATTAAAGGTTATGCACAGATAACTACACCTATGGAAAAGCTGCTCAGAAAGGATACAAAGTTTCATTGGAATGACGAGTGTCAACACGGTCTGGATACCCTAAAGGAAAAGATGGTCACTGCACCAATATTAGTCTTTCCAGATTGGGAGAAGACATTCCATGTCCATGTCGACGCATCAACCATAGCACTTGGAGTTATCTTGGCACATCCAGGAGCGTGGGACTTGGATCACCCGATAGCATTTGCGAGCAGGAAGCTATCAGAACAGAACTATAACACGATATAAAGAGAAGGCCTAGCTATGGTCTATGCACTGCAAAAGTTCAGACATTACTTATTGGGGAAACACTTTAAGATGTTCACAGATCACTCAGCCCTGAAATATCTAGTCAACAATCCAGTGTTGGGGGGGAGAATATGTCGATGGTTACTCCTATTTCAATAATTTGACTTTGAATTAATCGTCAAACCAGGAAAATTGAATGTAGGACCTGAACACCTCTCAAATGTCACAAATGGAGAAGAACCCACAAATTTAGAAGACAACTTTCTAGATGAAAAGTTATTCTCATTCCAGATCGTCGATGAATACTTTGCATATATCATTTAGTACTTGAGCATAGGTACTGCGTCGCAAGAGTATAACATCGCACAGAAGAAAAACCTAGTAGCCCACGCTACCGACTATCAACTGATTGCAGGACACCTATATAATATGGGCATAGATAGCATCTTGAAAAGGTATGTATTATAACACGAAATACAAAGAGTCTTAGAAGAATCTCATGAAGGAATAGCAGGGGGGAATTATGTAGGTAAAGCTACCACGTAGAATGTATTGCGTGCAGTACTATGGTGGCCAACGATTCATGGAGATTCAAAGGAGTACTGTCAAATATGCGATGTATGTCAAAGGGTAGGCAAACCCAACAGAAGGGACAAGATGCCATTACGACCATAGGTAACACTCCAGGCATTCGATAAATTTTCAATAGACTTTGTGGGACCAATCAACCCACCAGCAAAAAGAACAGGAGCAAGGTACATTATCACTATGACGAAATACCTAACAAGATGGGCGGAAGCCGCATCAGTGAAGGATTGCAGCGCAAAAAAAATAGCAGACTTTTTATTTAAGTAAGTGATCACTAGATTTGGGTGCACAATAATTTTTATGAGAGACCAAGGCACACGCTTCATAAACAACACCATCAGTGCTATGAATGAAGAGTTTGAAGTCCATCATCAGAAGAGCACACCATATCACCCACAGACAAATGGAATAGTGGAAGCATTCAACAAAATCCTGGAGAACAGGTTGAAAAATATTTGTAATGTCAATAGAGACGAATGGGACCTCAAAGTACCAGCAGTATTATGGGCATACATGACTACGTGCAAAAATTTGACAAGGCACATGCCGTTTAAACTGGTTTACGGCCAAGAATCCATGGTGCCACTAGAATTTCTAATACCAATCTTGCGTGTAGCAGCAATTACACAAATGACAGAACCAGGCGCAGTACATGAGAGACTGAATCAATTAATGACCACAGAGGAAGAGCATATCCTAGCAGGCTTCCACCAACAAGTTCAGAAAGCAAGAGACAAAGCTTGGCATGATAGACACATAAAGAAGAAAACTTTCAAGGACAGAGATCTCGTACTGATGTATGACAGCAAATCGCTCTAGCACCCAGGAAAGATAAGAATGCATTAGCTAGGACCGTATGAGGTAAAATCTATTACAGATGAAGGATTTGTACAGTTAAGATATTTATCAGGCATAGAACTCAGAGGGATGGTCAATGGGAGAAGAATGAAGTTGTACAAGGACAATCAACCAGCCACCGTGCAATAAAAAAAAAAAGGAAAACAGTATATTGAAAAAGAACCACAAGGAAAGAACTGAACCAAAAGGGGCAGAGTGCACCAGAAGAAGAAAAGGCACAACAACTTAGGAACACAATTTTGGTGAGGATAAGGACAATAGTCACATACAAAGGGAAACAAGAGGGAATAGGAAAGTCAGCAAAAGAAGGATGACATGACAGCACTAGGCAGAATTAAAGGACGGCAAGGACCAATGGGATGCCACATTAAAATAGACCAACTGGAGACGACAGGGCAGAGTAATGGGAAGTATGAAACCACCGAAGATGCATTGAACCCATAGTTAAGGTGCATTAAACCCATAATGAAGGAAGTGTCATGGACAAGCTTCATGGGAAACCCATACAACACACGGACGCAGGAGCAAATAGTCTATTCACGAAAAAAGAGAAGACAGAGAGAAATAGAGGTCGAAAATCACAGAGCGAGTTCACAGAGGTCACAAAGACCATTCGAACCCAGCAAACGTTCGACATTCACCAGCATGGCACCGCCCAAGCAAGCATAAGCGAGCCAGACCACCAGGAAAACCAGAATGCAGACCAGGTCATGAGTATAGGCGGAAGAAGGTGAACAGAAGCCACCATAGATCGTCAATGTCGATGAAATCCCATCTCCAGAACTAGCACCGGTGCACCCTACACCTATACTGCAAGAAATCCAACAGCCAGTGGCAGAGGGCACAAGCATAAGCATACCAGTAGAAGTACAGGAGCAGTCGAACTAGGACACAGAAACCCTAAAGGAGGTGCAACCAGAGAGCACCGAACCAGCTCCAAAAGTCAATCGAAGGAATTTGAATCTAGATGCAGCAATCGAGCCAGATGAGTCTCAAACGACCATATCATACCACCCACCAGAAAGAATGGTTGAATATATCACGGGTCAGCCAGAATGGCATACTGAGGAACAACTGAAAGTCATTGGAACATCGACCCAGCCACCATCATCAAAGAAAGACAAGATATAGATACACAGGTCACCTCGCAAGAAACCTGCAGCAGAAATCATTCTACCATGCATACCAGCTAGGGTACAGGTAGGACCAGACCTACTGGGTCATATAGGGAAGCTCAAATACTCGGACCATGATGTTGCAGATGAAGACACGTTTATGGAACTTGCAAAGAGAGTGTACATGGAGAGCGTGGGCACAAATCCATTTGGGGAATTGATTGATCAGCCACTCCAATGGGAAACAGGGTTGGATAAGACAGGAATTTTAGGTCTAGTGGACCTACACATTTTGGTAGGGGTTAGCACGCAACCGCATGCGTCAAACAGTTTCTAGCAGTCACGCATGGCGGGGACATATGGTTGGACAAGCTTGTGTCAATAGACATAGAGCTTATCACGAACATAACAGGATTGCCATCTCGGGGCATGCATCTTGCATAGTTTCTAGATGACAAATCCAGGGAGAAGGCGCTAGCAGAAGAGATGAAGAAGAAGTATGGCACCGACAGGGAGACAAGAGGGATCATTATCAAGAGGATCAACAATGCCACAACACAACTGGACATGAAAATCTTAGCCTGCAATATGCTTAGAAAATGTCGCAGGGGGGAAGTTCCATCTAGAGTTGTTGCAGTCACTTCTCAATGCGCAAAAGGCACCATAATGAGTTGGGTGTCATATCTCTTGAACTTATTCATGGATGACTACAAGGATGTGCAGGATCTAGGAACAGAGTTTCACTATTCATGGTTAATCACATTAATAGCCTTCATGGGATGGAGAGAGCCAAGGTAAGTACTTTTTGGTACCAGACCCAAACCAAACCAAGGAGTGAGATATTTGTTGCTCAGAGCCAGGCAAGAGGCTAGGAACAAAAAGGAAAACGGGGCCATATTTGAAGGATACCTATGCGACCTACAGGAATCCATCTCCAAAAGGTGGATAATAACACCAGAGGTTGTCACGTAGTATAAATACATCACCAATTTCCAGGCCACATGACATAGAATGCGGATACAGATGAGAAAGGATCCTAACCAACAATGGCTACAGATGCGCTATTGTATCACAGAGGGTGACATTGACATGGTCATCAGCAAATGGGATGATGAGTGGAAGACTCTCATCCTTACCTAGGAATTGTCAGAAAGAACAGCAGAAGAAGAGGCAGGGCAGGGAGATACCCAGCCAAAGGAAATTCAAGTTCCCAAGAGACGAAGAACGCGCGAGGGAAAAACAACACCGACAGATGAAGGGCCAATGAAGACAGGGACCCAGAATGGAAAGAAGGATAAGATGCAGAGGGTCAAGGAGAAAAAACAATAGCCTGGGCCCATGCAGGAGACTGCAGCAAGGCCCAGCCCACAGGAACTAGGGACAAACAAGAGGTCAGCCACGCATATAGGAGGCGTAAGCAAGAAATCAAAGGCACAAAGAACACTGCCAGATTATATGATCACGAATGACGATGGAGAAATGATACCCTGAATGGTCCAGTATTATATATCTGAGGATTTTGACCATGTTGTGCACCACAAGGATAGGATTGAAGAGAAATTGGCAGACATGTGGAAGCTCCTCAAGAAAATTGGGGAAGGGTAGATAGAAAGCAGCATGGGAACAAAACCATCAGCACCATAGATGGGGGGAAGAGTGGAAGTAGAAGAACGAGATCCAGTCCATCCATTACTGCACTCAAACACAACATTCCACATCGCACCCAGTATGTTGCACATGAATGAGATTGTGCGGAAGACACCCTTGAAGGACTTAAGCCAAATACAACTGGTGTTGACGTGGATGCCAACTAGGGAACTACACAAGTTACAGATTAGCATAAACCATGAGGTACAGTCTCGCGCACACAAAGACTTAGTTGAATTGCAACGAGCAACAGAAAAGAGGGATGCACTAGAAATAGTCTATGAGCAGACTAAATTGGAGACCTGTGAAGAAAGGGAGCGCATAAAAGGATTGGAGAAGAAAGTGGAAGGAACTTACGAGAATATTCCACAGACCGTGCAGAGAGATGAAATCACAGTAGCAGAAAAGATTGATCAGATTGTGCAGGAAATTGATCAATATCAGAAGGAGATCGAGAATCTCCGAGAACATCTCATACCAACCACTCCACCAATAGTGAAAGAGAAAAGGAAGCAGGAAGCAACAGCGCAGCTACAGGAAATGGGGCAACAGGTCAGCATAGAAACTGACTTTCTCGATAAAGTAGTGCATTTGTGGACTAAGTTAGAGGAGGAACATCAGGTCCAAAAGTGGGACAAGGAAGAAGAAAGGATCAACGCATCGATCCAAGATCTAAAGCAGAGGCAGAAGACAATGCTAGTCATTGAATGCATCAAAGGGGTTCAGGACATGAAGATATTGCAAGCATAGTTGACTACTAAGAAAACACGGAAATAGGAGCATTAGGCTCAAGTTGAACCGTTGCAGGAGTGGGTAGCATAAGTCTTGGCACAAGCAGAGGAAGCCAAGACACAGATAGCACAAACCCAGGCAGAGTGTGTGGAATTCATCAACGACAAAATTGTTGTCCATATAGTGGACACACTCAAGGAGAAGACTACGCAGGTGTAGACATAGGTAGCAAAACTCAAGGAAAAGGTCCAGGTGATCACCAAGGAGATCGAGGAAGCACACAAATGTTAGGTGGCTTGGGATGAGCCACATTTCAGTGTTGGGGGCCTGTTGGAGGCAATCCAAAGGCCAAAGTGGAAAAGCAAGGCATTTTTGGGAAAGAAAGCATGTACGAGCAAAGAGACAGCTAGAAGGAAACACAGCACGCATGCATGCAAGTAAAACAACAATTGGAAGGAGGAACAATATGCACGCATGGGAGGAATACCTAACGAAGGTAGGGTTAGGTTTTTGGTAAGGTATTGTAATGGATGAAGAGCCAGAAATGTATAAATATAGATACCGAGGTATTATGGAGGGTTCTGGTTGTTTTTGTTGTTGTAGTGACGCATGAGTTGATGCGATACATGATATTTTGTTGTATAATCCATTTTTGTATAAGTTGTTGAGATAGAGAGGATGAGGGAAAGTAGAACTTGAGGGTTAGATCAAGGGCTGGGGATCCTGGTGTGATCTAGTCTGCCTCATATAGATCTTACCCAACTGAGAAGAGTTGTAAGCGCACAGTGTTGTGGATGCGGAAATAATATAATAAAAGAGCTAAGAGCCAAATCTTTGTGGATGTAGCCCCAAGAGGGGGTGAACCACGGTAACATCTATGTTATGTGATGAATGCTTTCATATCTTTATTGTCAAGCCAGCAGTTATTATTATGTTGAATGAATGAGTTGTTATATTTCCTACTTATTCGTCAATAACAAGTTTATTGTGCTTACAAGTCATAATAAATGGTTCAATATATAGCTCACTTATCTCACACTCAATCCTAGGCTGTAAACACCTGAGTCTTACAGCCACTTGTTGAGCACTCAACACACCCTAAAAATCCTATGTCAAATTTTACTTTCTTGGGTACCACTTGATCTTTTGCATTGTCTGATTCGACTTCAATATGAAAAAATGTTGCCTTCACTTATCATTTTGTTTATCATTTAAATTCCTTAAAGGTTTTCTTGAACATGTGAAAACCTATAACTCAAAAGACAAAAATTTAATTAAAGAATCGACAGTGAAAAATTTTCCCGACGTGCTTAAGTAATTCGTCATTGAAAAATATTAAGCGTGAAATAAAACCACTCGAGAGAACAGAGCTCATCGAACATCGATCTTCGTTGGTGTCAGTAGATGGGAGTTTTCTTTCGCGACAAGCATCACCAAGAGTATCGTCGATGACCGATCCCTTTGGCTTCGGAAAAAGGCTAAAGGAGTAAGCGCTGACGAA
Source organism: Picea engelmannii (assembly GCA_009831015.1). Classification (NCBI taxonomy): domain Eukaryota; kingdom Viridiplantae; phylum Streptophyta; class Pinopsida; order Pinales; family Pinaceae; genus Picea; species Picea engelmannii. The sequence goes on along the minus strand of ML809542.1, from coordinate 3,588 downwards.
GGAAGAAAAGAATTGTCGATAGATGATCCCCAAAACTCTCAGCATTGGCGATTTTTGAGAAGGTAGGTCTGTAAAAGGGGAGTGATAGGTTTATTCCCCCTGACTGCCGACCCCGATACTTTTCGGCATCGACAGTCCCAGGTTTATTTTGACACACGCATCTTGTTGAAGACCCTAACTCTGATCGAGATACATGATCAAACCACCTTCCCCCACCTATCATGTGTCGTTGACAGAGCAGTTAAACATATGATCGAGTTTTCCCTTGAGTCGTTAGCAATTCCTGCTGCCCGAGTTGCACCCCGAGTCAATTTTTCCACGTCAGCAACGTACGACGAAATCAATCGGCGTCAAAAGTTCTAAATAGGAGGATGCCAACGAAACATTCACCACGCATCGTCAATCCCCGACCTACCCACTCAGAAAACAACACGATGAATCAAAAGGACCATTTGAACCTATCGATACCACGCACCACCCTCTGTGCCTCCGTCATCAACCCACGATGAATTAAATTGTAGAGATTTGGCGGTAGATTTGTTTGAATTCCACTCACCACCCATATTAATTGGTTGATATGAATGGTAAGAGATTTCCTGTAAAATTATTTGGAGCCATTGTAAACAAGATTATTCTGCACACAAAGAAGTTCAAGTCAAAAAGAGGAGCGAGACGAAAAATTCAGAAGAAGCCTCCAAGATCTCATGAGTATTAAAACACAGAGTTTAGCAAGCGTTGTAGGTATGTACTAGTCTGGATTTTTTTGTGTTTTCACCTCACATATACATTATGATCCAATATTCCTCTTTAGGTCGGCCCTAAAGGATTGTTTCATTTGCAAGAACAATGCCTCCAAGAAAACTAAACCCTGGGAAATCTCCAAGAGCCTCGAAGCTAAAGGAACTAGATGTGGGAGAAAGTTCTTCCCCAGCGGTCGTAAAATAGTTAGAATTCACTTCAAAGTTGGAACCAGTCATCGGGACATCCACTAAGAATATTTTCACTTAGCCTTCATCCTTTGGAGACACAGAGGTAATCATTGGGACCAAGGCAGTATTCCCACACTGGGAAGAAATTTTCAAGAAAATCAAGCGGGAGGAATTCCCCAAATATTCCCCGCACAGCGACCCCGACATGAGAAATCTCAACGACGAAGTTTTCCCCAATATCCGAAGAGCATACCTACACATGGTAGTGATCAAAACTCCATTTTTCCCCTGCATTTAACTCTTGAAGTGGCTTATTGACCACATGAACACTCAAAGATTTTTTATTAATGACGACAATGGCAAGTGTGTCGGGGTTTTCCTTCCAGTGGAGATACAAAATTACTACAAGCTCAGAGAGATGGAGGAGCGGCTAAACACCGATTTTTTTGTGAGCTTATATCAGAAACACGACACCAGCAAGGTGATGGCTTCATGGTGGAGAGAGGACAAAATGTTCATCAATCAAACCTCAGGCTGGTACCCGACGGACAACCTAAGGGAGTCGTATATCTATATAATGGCCCTCCTCTGACAGTTGCATGGGGAGAAACATTGATCCAGGTTTTCAGAGGCTTGGATGCCTCTAGCTTATACTATATCCATTTCTTGAATAGGTTTTAACTGGGGCACCATCATCTCCAAACAATTGAGAACTTGCATACAACGGGCTCAGACGCCGAAAGAAGGAGAGACTCCATCTTTCCACATGGAATCTTATCTATTGGATGTCACATGTTCCATAAATACCTTTACCAGAATGAACTTGTGTTGGCACACCTCAGAACTCTTGGTCCATGTATATTTCAGCATCTTGTGGGAGAACAGGTACAAGAAATCCTACTCTCTCATCTGTGATCAATCTATCGCACGTATTCATTTTCTATTGTTCAAGAAAGAGGGCCCAAGACTGTCGGATGCGAACAAAAATATGATATCAAAATTTGGACACTAGTACCTAGATGAGTGCGATATCTACATCATGGTTTTCAAAGCCACCGGAGCACCACACCTCTTACTTGTGTATGTCCCCGATTGACTAGTAGAAGGGGAAATCTGTTATCAAACCATCCTGCAAGGTTACAATGCTACATTGGTAAGAGATAAGAAGTGGGAATTCATACCTTATGGATTTCATATAGGTTTCTACATGGTAAAAGACACCGCTCAAGACAATCAAGAAGGGTTAAACTAGTTGGAGTTTTGATTCCAGACTAGTCGTTTTCGCAAGCACGATCCAAAGGGTCTGGTCCTGAAGCATGCATAACAAGTATCACCATGTTGTCCATACATCCATGACAGGTTTGAAGAGGATATCTTCACTAAAAATGCTCGAGACTGGGATGAGGTGATGGCGAGGATGGTTGACACTAAGGCAACCAGGTTCAAGGCCATGAGTTGGGAGGAGCAAGCGACAGCCTTGGAACAATCAGCTCAAGAGGCCCTCAGGGCCAGAGAATAAAGGATAGCATCTGAAGTAGTTGAAGCTCCCTTGATAGCCCCAACATAAGGCAAAGATATTCATTTGGCACAGGATGCAAAAGAAAGGGGACTTCTCATGTTAGAATAGGCACAACAGGTGATTTATCAGCCACAAGATGACCCAAACCTATCAAAAATGATAGGATCACCTGTCGATAACCCGAAGAGAAGCCAGGTGGGTACAAGAGGCCCCGAATTTATAGATGTTGATGAAATTTTCGTGTTAGATGATCTTGAATTCACAATGCCACTAGCTAGAAACAGCTAGAAACAGTCTGGGTATCAATGGAAACCAGCACTTCAAACCCCTTGAGCGAGTTTATAAAGATATATGATGATGATGAAAGACCATAAGTATATCTCGGGACCCCCGTGTGTGTCCAAGAAGAAAATGGACCTGAGAAGACTTATTCTCCTATTACCGGGGTCCAAACCGAGGAAGTCCCACAGAAAGAAAAAGAAGTCGAGAGTGGCCTCGACACAAAGAGGCCCAATGCGTCGGAGACCCAAGCAGACAGTCCCAAGGAAAATTCAAGATTGGGCGAGCCAAAGGAAGGAGCCCCACAAAAGGAAGTTGGTGTTTCAACGGCCGATGAACAAAAAAGTATCGAGTTTATTCCCAACACCTCTATTTCGCTCGATACTCAGATCCCCGAAAAGCGACAGAAAAAGGTCGAACCTTCAAAGAACAATGAGAAAGTTCAAGAACCTGATCTTGAACAAATATATACCACTAGAAATATGGGAAACACACTCACATGGGGTGATTAATAGATTCATGAACATGTGGACGAGTTAGCCGATACATATGTGATATCCTATGATCGAAAGAAGAAGGCTATTGTTCAATGGACCACCAAGAAAAGGAGGATTACATTGGATCACTCCATCCTCACCACTACAGAGGAATATTTGATAAACACATAAAATGATAGAACATCTGAACTTATCGGCGTAGGGAGAGTGATCTGGGATGCCACCCTAGAAAGAGATAAAAAGGATGAAAAGGAGTTGGTCGCCACCCTGAAAGAAATGGAACATTTGTGCCATCTAGATAAGTATTATCATGACACCACACAGGCCATGGTGTACCTGAGGAGGGAGTTCAAAGAGGCCTACA
>ML809541.1:158488-173018 GCA_009831015.1 Picea engelmannii | reverse complement strand
AAGTTTTTCCTTTTCATCAACATTCAAAATAGACTCATCTTGTGGTTCAGTATAGCCATTCATTACTATATCTGTTATCTCATATGAATCAATTGCTAATTTCATTCTAAATGCCCAATTATCATAATTTTTCCCAGAAAATGTTGGAATCATGAGCTGCTGAAATGCCATTTTCTTAATCAAGCCCAAAAAAATTCAGCAAAATTTAAGCTATACAATAGCACTCACACAATGGACAACTATTGTTGTAGACTTTCCTCCAAACACAGGCAGATGGGCATTTCCTCCGCTGACAGTTTATTCAGGCCTTCATTAAATTACACACACCAACCAAAGTAGCAATAAAACACAACCTTTTGTTTATCAAACAAATGACTCTGATAAACTCCACAGTTCTTTCATTGAAGAAATATCTGGCCAAAGATTGCATACAATTGCCTATAGCTTTTGTTTTGAAATGAGAAAGCAGAAGGCTATTATAAATGGAGCTTACTCGCACTCGTAATTTGTCTAGTGTTCCTCTCTAATCGAATCTCTCTTTCTCTTTTTCGTGGAGAAACAGACTCTGGCCTGTGTTCTTTGTAGGGAATCGACCTGGAGCTCCTCTGTGTGGGTTTCTCCTGCTACAACATTTCCTTGGACCCTCAACTATCTTCTCCCTGCAATGACAGCAAAAAAATCAACAAAATCGCTTTTGACCCACAACACTCTTGAGCGGACGTGGCCTGTTTTTTTTTTGGGGGGGCAGACGGTAAGAAGGGAGGCGCACGCCTATGACCCCTGGTGGGTTCTCTAGCGAATACAACGGCTATGAAACTCTCAAACCGCAGGCGCGATTGCTTTCTTTACGCAGGCTCCACTGGTCCAACAAATCGAATTGGTCGCTTCTCTCAGCCACGACAATTCTTTTCTCACGGGTCTGGGCTATTCTCCTGAACTTTCTGCAGCCCTCACAACTCTCACGACTGACCTGGAAGTTGTGACTTCCTCTCCAACTATCACAACAATTCACTAACACTCTACAGCTCTCATGAAAGTAAGAATCTGCGGCTTCCTCAACACAATGCACAACAACTCGCTCACCTTGCTCTGATACCACGATGAGTGGGCAGAGGCAAAGAAACAATGAAATGCACATAAAATGACGATTCTATTGCACACCCTTGCTGATTGGTTACAATGCTTTGATTTTATAGAGAGAGAGGAAACTTTTGGAGCCTCCCGAAACAATCTGGAGTGTCGGTGGAATGTTCTGGAGTGTTTATGACAGGCGGTGGAAGAACAGAACAATGGTTGAGTAGAAGGTTCAGATTTAATGTTGATAGGTAGAAATTAACATATGCCAACACTACCAAATGAAATCATCTTTTCTGAAGAATTGTTATTGTTGAGATAAGTGTAAAGTTTCAAACTGCAATTAAAACTTCAACAAGAGCACATGAAAATGGTACCAAGGCCAAGGAGCACAAGAAATTACTTGTTAATAAAGGCTGATGCGTTGGACCAAACAAACAAGATCGTGATGCCAAGTATGAGAACATGGCAAATAAGTGTCAGTAGATAATAACCAAGCCACTCAAATAGGAGCCACATAACAGTAGCACTGGCAAGAACACCTGCCGAGGTTTGCTTGTTCCTCCATAGTATTACATCCGTGGGTACACATCCAATCTAGGGTTTTAGAATCATCTTAAGATGGCAATGAGCACTTAAAACTACTTAGCAATGAAATAAAAACTAAATGATTTGAAAATCCAATTCAAGGTTTCAAAATAATCCTCCAAACTAACCTAAAAATTAGGATCAGAAACACATTTTCATTAGAGGCTGTCAAAAAAGTGAAAATCAAGAAACATATTTTCATTCGAGGTGGTCAGAAACTCATTTTCATTCGATGGTCAAAAAAGTGTAAATACTATTTCATAGTATGTATTTATTTAAATATTCTTCAATTTTCTAACGTAATAGATTCATCAAACCGCTGTATATACTAATTCAAATCAAGATGCAGAGAATGCTTCAAATATTGTTTGTACGAGTTCAAATGCTTGAAAAGGAGGTCAAAACAATAATAATTTATGCTTTAACAGACTCTAAAACTGAAGACGAAGACTTCGTTATACACTGTAAATGAATGACTAATTCAAAAAAATAGAATCGGAAAGTAAACATATTACATTTGCCTCCTCCGAAAAGCGTATGGATGGGCTTCTCGCGGCCGAAGATGAAATTGAAGACGGCTCGGGTTTGTTGGATTTCTCGTTATCCGAATCAGAGGAAGACGCGTCGTGCCCGGGAAGTTTTTCGGCGACCTTTTCCATCACACTGTCCAGAAAAAACGCCGCCTCCTCTGGATGCTCCCTCCTTCTAGACCCACATGCAATGCTGCTTTTGTAACCTTTTTCTGCACTTGTCGCGCAGCCTCGTCCACGTGCTCGCCTTCGTCACTGGTTATTTGCAAAAGAACAAGCACAAGATAAGTATTTAAAGCTTTGTTTATCAGTACAGTTACGCTTATACAGAGAATGAAAAATAGAGTTCTAACCCAGTATAGTTCTCCAGCTCGAAACCACTTCGAGATGAAATATTAGACAATGCTTTTCTCCAAGCAGAAAGTCTTTCCTATCTCCCTTTTCTTTCATGAATCGGAAGCGCTTCAGTATACACTCTATCGCTCCTCGGTCGTATCTCTCTATAGTTGCAACGCCCCCATCTAGATGGACAGGGAGCACTAGAACTCCCTACATATGAGTAGGGGAGCGCTGATCTTCCAAAATTTCGTTAAGATGACCATTTATGAAGGTAAAATAATTTTCTTAGTTTTTCAAATGATGTGTTTTCCCCTTCCAACATGTTCTAGAGGATGTATCGAGTGTTTCCATGGTGTCATACACAATGCGACAATGCGACATATGCAGAACGAAAATGCGACATTTACGACACTTGTGACAAAAGTGCAACACTTGTGACACATGCGACAATAATAATGTGACATTATCGAAGTGAGGAATTTTGACGTGTAATAACAACCACTTCAATAAAACCAAGAAAATAGAAGAAGAGGTGGAGTTGTAATAAGATTTGATTAAGGCTTAGCAGTTTGTTTTAAAACAACTCTAGCAATCACACCAGGTGCTTTGCGATTTTCCCATCCCCTACAAAACTAGATTCAGCTAGATTCTAGTAGGATTCAACACTATGATTTAATCTCTTTTTATTATTTTTAATATTGTTATAAAAGAAACGATAAAGTTGACAACAATAATAGATACATAGAGAATGCAAATATTTAGAAATAATGTTGTACATAATTCTAAACAAATAGTCAACGAATCAATGTGAATTGATACTCATAATTACCCTCTTAAGAAAAATGGTTAAAATTCATTATATATTCGATTCGTATAAAATAATATTTTTTTATCAGAACAACAATTAGTCTAATCATTTGAATCCTGCGTTAATTTTCTCAAAACAAAACATATAGTTCGCATTACAATATATTCTTCCATTTCCATATATGTGTGTGTGTGTGTGTGTGTGTGTGTGTGTGTGTGTGTGTGTGTGTACAGATTCAATTACAAAGTCTCGATTAACACTCATACATATTCGCAAAATTGAAAACAATAAAAATAATCTACAAGAGTATTGTTTGGACTATTTGATCGGTACCAAGGAATAATCAAGTTTAATTCAAGTAAGAAGATAAAAAAATAACCGAAACCATAAATTATTACAAGTCGAATAACCAGAGAACCTTAACATATAATTGAAGTTCTATACAAAATCGAAATACACTAAAACCACTTGATAAGTCATGAACAATAAAGGAACCAAAATCTTAAATACTATAACCAAAATGGTCGATGATAATTTCAATTTCGTAACTTGTGCATGTCCTCCTTGCTTCGGCCTGTTAATCCAAGGACTTCACCGGTACCTCCTAGCCAATGTTAGGGGTCCTCTTCTTCCCCCTTAGCCCCCCTAGCCGCAAAGGGGCCACACACAAGAAACAAGAAAACAATAGCTCCAAGCTTGCCTTGCAAGGAAGAACTTCTCCACTCTTTCCCAAGCTTAAAATCCCTAGTCTCACAAGTAGAACATAGTCAATCAAGTTTTGGCAACATAACGGTACTGTCAAGCAGTCAGATCCATTTCCCTTCTACACCATTTATTTTATAGAAATTTCTTTATTGCCACATGCCCTCATGCACAAATAATTAACTTTTTTATATTAAATTAATTATTATTATTCACCCACACACTTGTCACACTCTCCCCAAGTTGAACAAGTAATTACCATTTTTATTTTATTTAAAAAATCAATTTACCTCACATTCCCCAATGTGTTCCTATTTTGTCTCTTAGCTGTCCCTTTGTTCCCCAAATTCTCGTTTAATGAGTGTCCCCTAACTAGATCTTAGTTAGAATTGTATTTTGAGTCTTCTTCTAGTTAGATTAGTGGTAGGTTGACTCGAGATTCTATTATATGTGCACCTATTCTCTTAAGTTATTATATATTTCTATTTAAAAATCCCTTTTATTAATTTCATGACACATGTGCAATTTATCCTACTTTTAAATTTTATTCCCATTTTTCCTAGAGTTTGATTACATTCTCAAATATTTTAATTTATGTCATAATTCATTTAGTCCTTTATTTAAATTTAGAATTAAACTCAAGCTTAGACTTTTGTTAGGATTTATAATTAATAATTTATTGTTTAATTAATTAATTTATTCTAACAAGGTATATTGATTTCAATGTTTTCTAGGCCACCTAGATTTATTGACTCAAGTTTTAATTACGCGACGAGCCCTTCAAGATGCACCTTCATGCTCCAATGGTGCCACTCGATTTAGAATGGTTTTGGAAGTTTGTCTGAACCTTGGAGTCAACACTGCATTCAGTCAACCTTGTGAGAGAATAAGGGATTCTAAGGAATAAGGATTCCACCTTAATGTGCGCCCCTTAGAAGTGTTCGTGAATGACTATCTCAGTCCACCCTCATGACATCGTGAACCTCTCAAAATAGGTAATCGCTAACCTACCATTCGAGCCATGGCGAGAGTGCTAGTAGGCTGTGACATGGACGCTACGACACCTCTCCCTCAATGTTTGGTTTATGTGCATGGCCCCTTTACTCCTTATGTGAGTCGGAAAAGCAAGCATCGCAAAGCTTGCATCCACTGACAAAAACATTGTCAATAATCCATATACATAAATCATATTGAATCAATCATATATCACATGTGCGTAAATGAAATAATCAAACAAATACAATCTACTCCCTGACTCAACCCGAAGTCCAAGAAAGTCCATTGATGCCATCAACATCCATAACTTGTCATGTGTCCTTCACACTCAAGAAAAATCATCAATAACATTTGCTAATATATATACATAAAAATAAGTCACAACACATTATCATCATCATATATAACCCATAATCGAAACGAAATCATAATATACCATAACCGGATCACTTGCATACAAGTGTCCTCAAAGAATAAGTCAATAAAAGTGTGCTCAATGGAGCGAGATGTTAAATTCTAGAAATCACTACTTAACATTGTGTGTATTATAGTTGCATACTTATATTGGTACAACAATTTGTAAACCGCTTAGTCTAAACGTTCGACTTTTTGGAGTTTTTAAGAGCATATTTTCCGATCTATTTTTCTTGAAATTCGATAATAGTTTGTTGGAACTCTAGATTTGAGTGATTCGGTCTGTATAATTTGAGTGCCCTAAGGGTTTTTTAGGGAGATTTCACCAAGATATGTTTCGTCGATTCTGGTGAAAATTTTCAAAAAGTCGAATGTTTAGACAACGCATTTGTAATGTAGTGCATATGGTTCTATGTAAAATGGGAACACTAGCTATAGTGCAGATAATTAAAATAAGCACATCAAATTAATTTACACATTTTTAAGTATCAAATTAAATACTTAATATTCAATGAATATATATAACAAAATCTAAAATTTTATATATATCAAAGGCATGAACGAGGTAGCATAGTACAAAAGAGGGTGCTGGTGGAGGATACCAACAACAAATTTTCCAAAAAAATCTTACAAAAATGAGTCTAGCGTTGATCCTACTTCACTAATAGCTAATGTTTTCAATTCTATCCTAGAACTATCTTTACGAAATATTTATTTATGCCATTTTTTACAAAATTGAGGAGTGCCTTACTGATCTTCTTTAAGCTCAGTCTTCCTCTGGTGGGGGCTCAAGCACTACGTTCAGATTAGGAAGTTTTGGGTCTACTCTGCTTCCTATTTCCTCATTCTGGATTTGTGCCAGTGAGTTTGGTGGCCTGGCTTCCAACTTTGCTTCCATGCTCTCCCCTTGGCGTCTAAGGAATTCAAATTCATCTTGTAACTGGTTTATTAAGGTGCAATGTTGAGCTAGTGTGTCCAGAGTGAAGGTGAGTGTGGAGCTGTGAGAATCAAGGTGAAGTGTCAGTTGTTGGGTGGTGGAGAAGTTATCTTCCACCAGTTCTTCCTTCGGTTGTTCACGAGAAGGGTGTTGAGCCGTTTTTGCAGCTAGACTAACTGTGATTACCCCACTCCAATTACTGGTGTTTCCTTTGACTCTGTGTTCATTGATGTTTCTTCATTTAGTTCTTCCTCAATCATTGTTGCCTCTGGTGCTATCTCTATCTACATTGTCTCTGTCTGAGCTGCCTCTGTCTTCACTACTTCTGGAGCTTCCTCTAACAATGATGCGTCTGTTGTTGTTTTCGTTGACAAAGATACCCCTGGTGTTGCCCCTACCACGGTCTCTGATGTTTCCTTTATCTTCGATGCTCCCTGTGAGGCCGAAACTCACTATTTTACCAGTTTTTATCCCTATGATGCTGGAGTAATGGCAATTTCCCAATTTGCTTATGCGCTTTAACTTACCTTCCCATATGAAATCCCAAACTATTGAGGTCCGTTGTGGTCGGATGCAAGAATAAATCGGGAGCCGACCTTCCTATTTACCTCTTCTAGCTATGTGCTTGGTGCATGAATGTTATGCAAACTCAATATTTGAGTGTCTTTCAAGCGTTGATGCAGCATGTATTGCCATCATTCGCTTGCGTTGAAGCATGGCTCAATTACTTTCAAAATATTTCACCTCAAGAGAAGTTATGGTGGAGGTGATGTTGCAGGCTACAGAGCAGGTGTGGAGCGACGGGTATGACGAGTTCCCACGAAGGAGGAGCACCTTGTGATCCAGTATATCCATTTTGTCATCCTTTTGTGTGCAGGTTCCCAGGGGTCAAAGTTTGCGCAGGTACAAATTCTCCCCATGCATGATGCTCAGTTTACAACACACTGCATTCAACAAAAGCGTCGCATGGATATTGGCGCCAAGTGGAGAGTCAATGAGAGAGGGATGAAGCATTAAGGGGGGGATAAGAAAAGGTTCATGCCCAACACTTTCATATGGCTTGGGGTCTTTCCAATTGCTAAGTTCATCTGTTCATCCACTATCATATTGTTTGTGCATGGGACATGGTAGAAGGTGGAGTGGATTGTGGATAGGATTGCTCTGGTCCTTTTAATGATTCTTTTCAACTTTTAATTCTTTGGGCCTGTTCTTGTAACAAAATGTCGGATTATATTTTTTGAGTCCCCTATTACAATTTTGTGGCTGAGTTGTCGATCCTGAGCTAGGAGTGCTCCTTGATACATCACATAGGCCTCTTCCATGTTGTTGGTGGTTACGCCCATATTCCAGGAGTAGAATAACAATCTTTTTTCTCTAGGGCTGTACAAAACCCCTCCTGCACCTGCCTCCCCTAATATTCAATGAATATTACAAATGGTAATTTATTATATAATTTTATATTTATATTTTCCTAATTAGGTTTGTATGTGAATAAGGGATGGCTACAATAATAGTAGGTTTATATATATAATTTTATGTGTGTTTGGGAAGCTTATGAGAGGGGGAGGAATCTTTTTCCTTGTTCTATTACTGCTTAGATTCAACTCCTTATGAGGAATATTGACCTTCCCAAGTTTTATGAGGAGGTTAAATCCATCAATGGAAACACAGAGTCATTGTGTGTTGATCCACATTCGTGATCAATATTTGTACATACATACTTATCCTTAAGCTTCTTCTTTTGTTTTTCTTTTCTTATTGAATCTCCTTACTAGTTTCCTTTTCCTTTTAAAATGCAGTTTGTAGATCATATTACCATCAAATTTTCAAGTAGGCACACTTGCGAACCCTTGTATTTATACTTAGTCTCTTTTCCCCTCTCTCAAATTTTCCAACACCTAGTCATTTTTCGAGTGATGCGGGTATAGAACATGTCTCAGACCATATTACCATCAAATTTTCAAGTCTGCACACTTGAAAACTCTTGTATTTATACTTAATCTCTTTTCCTTTCTCTCAAATTTTCCAACACCTAGTCATTTTTCAAGTGATCCAGGTATACAACATGTCTCAAACCTACATACCCTTAGGTCTGTAGACCCGCAATCGTGCTACCCACAAATTACACCTCTTACTTCCATGTCCCCCAAAACACACCCTTTTACATTTTCATACTTAGTTGTTTTCTTGGAATGATGATGCAGGACGAGTGACTATCCCATTTACCTTTTTCCTATGTCTCCAAACCTGCATGCCTGCCGACCTGCAATCTCACTTTCTAAAAAATGTACCTCTTATTTTTGTGACCTGCAAAATCGCGCTCTCCCATACTTAGTCAATTTTCTTACTTTGGTTGCGGGGCACTTTCACTTTTACCTTTTCATCCCCATATGCTCCTAGACTCGCTTTCCTACCAACCCACAATCATGCATCCTACATAATGTACCTTCCATTCCTCGTAATTCACCTCCATTCTTTTTATCTTCCACGACATCCCATCACCACTTCCCATCACATTTATTTTTCCTGCCACATGATCCACCACTTGTGTGAACATAATGTCATTATTAAATTATTGAAGATCTTTAAACCTTGTAATAAATTCAAAAATCTTGTTGTGCAGGCCGACAACTTTGAAATAAGAACTATGACAATTAAACTATCAGAGCAATAAGTGGTAAATTAAATAAGAACTAACATGCTAAGATGAAAATATCAACAATAGCACCACCTATTGCAAAATCTAAAAAACAGAGGAAGTAATGTCAAATAAGAGAAAGAAATTGTATTGTGGGGATATACTAAATACACTTGGTTGTGAAGATCAAGATTTCTAGTGATTGCAAGCATACAACTACTACAAGGCCTTCATTCTAGCTGAGAAAAAGATGAACCAGGTCTGGACTTTAGACATATCCCTTGTTGGTTGTGTTCCATAGGTAACATATTTTAGAGAGTTTGTTCAATGGTGTGTAGATAAATTCAATTTGGAGAAGAGAATAATCCATCTCCAAGGACAACAACCTATCTCTTTGGCTCATTCAGGATTTACTAGAATTCTACGGCTCCCTACATCAACCATGTGATTCAATGGTGAAGAGGATAATGAATTCCTAAAACAAAATAAAGGAGGAGAAGAGTTCCTTACTAAATATCTAGTCAACCCAAATAATAACACTAACACTTTCAAGATTGAGGTAAGTTCCTTGAAATACCCATATAATGATTTTGCCTCGTTATTTGCTTGTATTATTGGCATGGAATCCATGACATTTGTACCAAGAAATATCATTTTTGTTCTTCATTTTTCTCTACATGAAATGCCATCATAGATTGGGGCCACATTATTTCTAGTGAATTCTCATTCCAAATGATTAATTTGAAAAAGAACCAAACATTTTATATTACATCCTATCTTATTTCGCCATAGCGTATTGCCATGTGTTTGACAACTTGTTGAGGGAAAGGAGAATTGATTTTAAGGTGGAACTAATCTTCACTTGGTATCTAACTTCCTTGTGGAGACACACAACTCAACATTATTTTTACCTGTTCAAAACAATTTCATTTCAATTCCTTCAAAAAATTGGTCTTTGGCCCTAGTACATCAAGATTATCACTTGAAGATGCTACCTTTCTCATGGATGTTGACTCGTAAACTCGCCACTCGTTATATAGCCTGCAAATGGTTGTAGGATGTAACATCCCACTCTAGTGAACAAATGTTATCGAATTATTCTTTGAGGACACTTGCGTGCAAGTGATCCGGTTATGGTACATGGTGATTTTGTTTTAATTATAGATTATACATGATGATAATATGGTGTAACTTATTATTTTTGATATATATGTATTGACAGATTCTATTGACAAGTTTACCTGAGTGTGCATGCCACATGACAAATTATGGATGCTGATGGCATCATTGGACCTCCTTGGACTCTAGATTGAGTCAAGGAGTGGATTGTGTTTTGCTTGAGCATTTCATTTTTCGCATATGTTTCATATGATTGATTTAGTATGATTATGTATATGGATCAGTGACAATGTTTTGTCAATGGATGCAGGATGACGATGCTTGTTAATCTGACTCACATAAGGAGTAAAGGGGCCATGCACAGAAACCAAATATAGAGGGAGAGGTGTGACAACGTCCCTATCATAGCCTACTAGCACTCCTGTCGTGGATCGAATTGTAGGTTAATGATTACCTAGTTCGAAAGGTCCATGATGTCATGAGGGTAGACTGAGACAACCACGCATGAATATTTCTAAGGGGCGCACAATAAGGCAGAGTCCTTATTCCTTAGAATCCCTTAGTCTCTCACAAGATCGATCGAGTGGAGTTTTGACTCCAAGGGTTGGACAAACTACCAAAACCGGTCAAAAGACAAGTGGCACCTTGGAGCACGGAGGTGCGTCTTGAAGGGAACGTCATGTAATTTAAAAAATTCAGACAATGAATCTAGGTGGCGTAGAAAACAATGAATTAAATTGACCTTGTTAGATTAAAATAATTAATTAAGGAGTGAATCTATTAATTTTAAATCCCATTAAAAGTCAAACCTGAGTCTAAGTTTTAGTTAGGAAACTAATTTTAATTTAGAATTCAAATTAAAAGAAATGAGATAAATCTACCAGTAGTCTAACTAGAAGAAGACCCCTGATAAAACTCTAAATAAGATCTGGTTAGGACACATTCATTTAATGAGAATCTAAGGAATAAAGGGACAACCAAGAGAGAAAATAGGAACACATGGGAGAATGTGAGAGAATTTGACCTTTTTATTAAAATAAAAACGTGTAATTACTTTTGCAACTTGGGGCGAGAGTGACAACTGTGTGGGTGAATAATCCTAATTTATTTGATTAAAAATTTAATTAATTTGTGCATGTGGACATGTGTCAGTGATGAAAATTCTATAAAACAAGTGTTTTAGATGGGAAATGGATCACACTTGTTATGGGTAAAGTTATGTCGCCAAAATAATTTTGAGACTGTGTTTTACTTGTGAGAGTTGGGAGACCAAGTTTGAGGATAGAGTGGTAGCTCTTCCTTGCGAGGCAAAATTGGAGCTATCGTATTTCTAGTTTTTGTGCTTGGCCCTTTTGCGGCTCGGTGGGCTAAGGGGGAAGAAGAGTACCCCTAGCTTTGATTGTGAGGTACCGGTGAAGTCTTTGTATTAGTAGGAGGGATCAATGAGGCCATAGCATAACTTCCAGGTTGAAGATCCTCTTCACATTTTATCATACTTCCAATCACGAAACTTGAATTTTTGGTTGTATTAAGTTAATTATCTTCCTCGATTGTAAATTGGTTATGTATAGAATAAAAATGAATTGTGATAGAATATATTTCTGGTTATTATGTCGAATAGAAATTTCTCACTTGTTGATAGAATGGAATGGACATGTCACACTAGACTATATTATTTTCGGGTGTAAAAATTTTCAGTATTATCCTTGTATACTATATATTGTTGGCTTATTGAATGTATTTTAAATTATCACAATGAATTAATTAAATTCATGTATAAGCAATATTGATTGCATAACCTAGACATAATTTTCTTTTCACCAAGAGATGATTGTAAATTTTCATCATGTTTTTCGCTGATAACCTAACACTAGCAGAGTCACCTAAAATTATTTACACAAATTTGGTGATGCATTGTGTAAGCTAGACGATTCATGATCACACATAGTGAAATTTTTTGTCCAGAGAAAGGTAATATCATTTAGTGTTAAGTTGCACAATGGTGATTTTTTTGTGTGCAATAAATTTTCCCAATCATTCACATAGGTATAAAGAAGTTGGGTGAATCCATACTCTGAGCATGGAAATTTTTCTTACCTCCTTCACACTGAAGAACCTAGTAGTAACTCACGATTGTGTATCATGAATAGTCACGACAATTGGGCTTGAAATTTGTGTGAGCTTGAGTTACTTTAATTATAACTAGACTTGGGAATTTTAATGGTTAGGGGTTGAGATGATTATTTTGAAATAGAATAGTGACTCTTCTTGTAAATCGAGAGATTGTCTTTTTACTAAAATTTTGAGCTACGTAATTGGATTTCATTCCTTAATTTATTGATTCTTTTTAAGATCTTTAAGTATCTACTTAGTTAATCTAGTGAATAAATTTATATTAAAATCATTAATATAATACAATAAATAGTACACATGATATGCCATATCATATTCTAAATTTAAGATATAGTGAAAGTTAGATGAAACAAACTTATATTTAATGATTAGGTAATACAAGCCTATTCTATTCTAGTAAATAAAAGTTAAAACCTATATCATGATTTAAAGTAAAGGTGAGTTTTATATTTTGTAGGGATTATAAGTATACAATATAATTTTATTGTAGTGTCGAAGGTAGTATATTGCAATGAGTTAGCATTGATTTCCATATTAATTTTTTGTTGACTTGAAAAATTTATGTCAATTTTAATGTTCAACATAACAAATAAAAAAATTTATTTTTTAATATAATAAAAATAGTATTTTTTAGCTCTTCATTGGTCAATAAATTGATAGTGTTATTACAACGTTCACACATTTTGAGAGGGAAAATAGTTTTTTTAACTCCTCATCCGTTACATATAAACAACTTACTCGGCACTAGATATCCTTTTCCAGTCGATTGATCTGATGTGAAATTTAGATTTTGCATACTCTTTTCCATACTATATTGGATTTCCTGTTGCAACAGTGAAATCAATGTTGTTGCCGACAATATTTCCGCCTGCAATAGTGAATCAATTCTGCCGACATGACATTTCTTGCTCATTTCCTACATCAAGAAGATTGCAATCTCTGTCGTGCAAAAAATGCGTCGGGTCTGAGAATGTCGTTAAGTCAGTGGGGGTCTTGAGAATCTCACCTTCAGACGACTTTACAAGAGTGAGTATCATTACCACACCATACCATTACCAATTTACCACATACCAGACAAGAAGAGAGCGATTTTTGGGTTCTACAACTTCTGCACAATCTATAGGGTTTATTTGTTTGGGCTTATTGAGATGGTTGTGGCTCAATATCTATTTTTGGGTGCTCAAGAGCTAAAGGAGAGAGCGGGTGAAGACGGTCTGTACTTTGTTGAAGCAAGGTTGAACTGGGCAATATTTATTAAGCTAGCTCTCCATCGCTGTATATCCAGAGTAAAACCCCTTTCAGTTGCACAATACTGAATTGATTATCCGAGCTCTTAGCTTGAGGGTCCCTACATTAATCAGGAATTTGATTCGAGTTAGTAGCGTCTCCAGTCCTTGACATGAAGCAGACTGCAAGTCCCCAACAAATTGCAACCCTCAAACAGAGCCATGAAGCAGAGTCCCCACCCTCAATGAATTGCAAGCCTAAAAGAGAGCCACGGAAGCCAGGAAGTAGACTACCAACCTTCAATGATTTGCAAGCCTAAAAGAGAGCCATGAAGACTTCCAACCTGCAATAAGTTGCAGGCCTGAAGAGAGCCAGAATGAATGGGACAGTGACTGTAAAATCCCTGATCAATGTAGCTGAAAGTACATCAGAGTTTACGGTAAATATCAATGTTGAATATTTCTCAATCAAAGAGTTTTTCCAGCGATGGCACGGGGCTGGGGAGGAAGCATTTAATGTAGAGTGAGCAAGACATTGAAGTTTGATTCTATTCTTGCTATTTTTCCGGGGTTCTGATAATGTTTTTTTGAGGTCCCCTTTGTTCTTGGCTTCTGTGCAAGGTTTGCGGTTGGTGAAATTTTCACAAGGAAATGGTGACGACAAATGGAAGGCGCAAGAAGGTTGGGGACGTAGCTCAAACTCATAACTTGGTGCCACCATTATGGTATTATCCCCGGATTTAAATTCAACGACATCATTTATTTTTTATTTTTGGTTTCCGCGGTCACCTCTCTTATTTAGATTCATTGGTTTTCCTTATCTCTTCATCATAATGATCGAAAAAAAATAATATTTACGTTCACTGTAACAAAACGAGAAATCTGCGATTTTTGTTTCTGTTCTTTAAAGTATTGGAGGAATGAACGTCGTTTGAAAAATTTCCAAATAATGACTTTTCGGCCACGGTCACATGGGCAAGGGGATCTTAGATGAGGTGGTTCAGTTTCATCTTACCTCAGGTCATA